>VZSF01001882.1:113263-232091 GCA_013398295.1 Chionis minor
GGGGTGAGGTGGAGGAGGGGGGGGGATGCTCGAAGCGAACATCTTCGGGAGGCGGCTTTTGAAAACGCGCGTGTTCCGCGGGGGCGGAAGGAAGGGGGTGCAGATCCCGGCTCCTCGGGAGGGGACGAGCGCGGGTTAATGGCTTTCGCCCCGGAGTCAGGGTTTCTCTAGCGTATCCCGCCCCCCCTGCCCCGCTTTGTCCCCAGCGTCGAAAGCAAACAGTTATTAGGAAATCAGTCAGCTCTCGGTTACAAATAACACGCGTTATTTCGATAGGTCTTTCGAGATTTAGCCGTTTCTAAACTCAATTAGACAAAGTAGGGCCCGGCGAGCGTTATTAACAAACATCCCCGAACGCATTTGCGCGGAGCTGGAGCTAATCCTGTTCCTCAGCTCCCGGGAAGTCTCATGAGCTCCAGCAGATCTGCCCTCGCTACCACGGAGCTTCACACGACTGCCCACGCTTTCACAATATGATGGAGCTACCTATAAATAAATATAAAAGAAGGCAAAAGGTTCAACAGCTCAGTGAATTACGCTGTCCCTGTGTGCTACTCAAAGGCAGCTCGTTAATTAGATTTGCATCTGAAACAGGCAGTAGGAGTTTTGGGGAAGTGTTTGAGAGATAATTAGTATTAATGTGCTCGAAGGGCACACAAATACACCTTTGAAGTGAGTCACGTCAGAATTCAAGCGTTTGACCTTGATCAATATAAATTTTTTCCAGAACCGGTGAAGAAGAAGAGGTCTATAAAATATTTTTTTAAAGACATTCCTATGTAGAGCAAGAGGATTTCCTTACACGTTAAAGAGACCTTAAAAAAAAAAAAAAAAAAAAAAAAAAAAAAAAAAAAAAAAAAAAGGAAGCTTTTACTAGTGGGAAAATAAAGGGATATGACCTTTTCCTAAAAGGCATGGCAGGAGGACGAAACGATCTCGAAAACTACTCCCTATTTTAAGCTGCGCTTAATATTTAGTAGTTCTCCAAGGCTAAAAGGCTTTTCATTATATAGCCGTCTGGAATAAAAGGAAACACATAAAAAACCCACAAGCACCCCTCTCCGCCATTACCACCCCTTCCTCCCCCTTTTCTTCTCCACAAGTTAAGCCCCAGCCTCACAAGGAGAGTTTGATCTGGGGATGATAAATGTTTGTACAATTAATTCTTTATTGCTGTTCTTCTGCAATGCCACTTCCAGGCATTCGTGTAGTTCCAGTGCGTTTAGTAAAAGTAAACGACTGGAAATTAAAATAATTTAAGCACCGTATCCACGGAAAAATATGAAAACACAGACGTGTAGACCCCAGGCTTGGAGTGTATGTGGGGCGAGGGGGGGGATCGTCGCTTGCGGGCCAAATCCTTCACTCCCTCCTAAAACAAGAACTTCTCTAAAAACCCTTCCTCTCGGGAATGCACCGCAAATCGTGTCCTACAGACTCGTCACCCCTGACGAGCTACAAGAAAAAAACGGTAGCAGAAAAAATATCCCTGAACGTGCCACCAGGCTCCTGAAAGATGCTTTCCCCAGCACGGCGCAAAGGCGAGCTAAAACATAATTACTTTCAGCAATTATAGCGATCTCTTCCGAGTAAATCTCAGGTCGTTCCGACCCTAGTGCATCACCCCGTAGACATACAGCTGACATTTTACAATTTTAGATTTGCAGAGTATTTTTCATTGGCGCTCTGAAAGAAAAAAAAAAGAAAAAAACCCCACACCACCCGATGCCGCAAGATCCGCCTCCCACCGCAATAATAAACCAAAAAGACTAGTGGGTGGAAGAGTAACACGTTAATGACTTTTAGCTCAAATTGCTTCCATCTTGATCACATTTTCATAATTAGCACCATCATCTACAAATCTTTCCGCCCTGGGCATCTGACACAGACAGGCTTCCCAAGCGATGTGGATTCTACTTATTAGGGAGGGGAACACTTACGGGTCTATCATTAATGGTTCCCTTTCAAATGAAATGAATCCGACCTCCACGGAAATATCAAAGGGCTGTAGCCACCTTGTCTGACTTGGTACGACACTGAATAGCAGGCAACCTGAAGTCGTTTTGCTCTAGTCAGACATCTATACAATAAAACATAAGCCCGCTCTTGTATATTTTCAGTTGTCTGGTGGCCATTTTTTGCAAACAAAAAGGGTGCCTTTGATGTGGTCTAATTCTAACAGGGGGTGGGACGTCAGATGTGGTCTACCGATTCTTTCTGGAAATATTTTTAATTATGCCCCAAAGCTCCTTGTAGCCCCAAAGTAATAACCAGCGAGCAGTTTGAGTCTGGTACTTAATGTGGAGGAGAGAACAGGCTCTAGACCATATGTAACTAAATTAGAATTACAACAGATAATGATCTATTAATTTGCTCGACATGTGCGATTTTTTAAACGGAACACGGTAGGTATCTATTATTCTTTATGCTCGGTCTTGCTAAAGGAATAATTCTGAGCCTTCTCTCAGTTAAGTCATAAAACCAGCATTTCTGCCGGCAAGTGAGTGGGTAAAAGTGAGCGTTTGAGACAGATGTGTTTATCCTTACAGCGTGTGCGCTGGAAGCACGCAAAGCACTTGTACTCTGAACTCATTACCCTCGGAGAAGGACCATCCAAATATCCGCATACGTACGTCTAAGAGCTTTATGATGAAGCAACGCATATATCTATTTAAGTATCACCTAAACATAGGAGGGGGAAAAAAGCGCAGAATTCTGAAGCTTTTGAAAGCCTCGACTTCAAAATACCGACTTTAACCTGCGATTTTTTTTTTTTTTAATTTTATTATTATTATTTTTAGAAGCACCCATTTTGCAGCGCTTCAGCTGCGGCGCCTGAAGGCTCCTCGGGTTTTACTCCGCGGTCCAGCGCTCCTCCGGCCCCCGGCGCTGATTTACAACCGGCCCGTTACTCTAACGAGAAGGAAGTTACAATTTGTAGAGCAATAAATACCGAGGCGGTGGGTGGAGCCTCCAGCAGAAAAAAAAAACGCCAACCAAAAAAACACAACCCACCAACACAAAAAACCCAACCCCAAACCGCCCTCCTTCACCAATTAAAAATCCCTCCCAGCTCCGCTGCGGACCGTGGGAAGGTCTCAAAGAAAACACCAGCCTCGGTGATCATTAGGTGTTTGTTTGCAATGCGCTAATTTGGGTCGTCTCCCAAACATAACTTGCCTGCCCGCTGGAGTTGGCTCACACCTGCTGCTATGGGGAAGAGGTTAGAAAATGCACTTGATTTTATCCAGCTCCATTTTGGTTTCTTTGGGGTTTCCTAGTGGGGCTATTCCGCACCCCGTGAACAATATGATCTTGTTTAAATGACTTTCCAGACCACACAGCATCGCATTCCCCGGTTCTATACGTGTAGGCAACGCTCTTTAGTGTATTGTACGCTCTTAACTCCCAGGGAGCGGAGGAGGAAAAGCTCCGGGGAGTAAGTTCAATAGCTTCCAAGATTCAGGTTGCTTTGTCAGGTGGAGAAAATAAGGTTTAGGTCATTTCCAATGAAAATAGATAGAGTTCTCCAAAGGAAATGTTAAATATCATCCGTTCTCCCTTTATTCACTTATATGGACTCTTTTTTCATGCTTGCAGTAAATATCATTAGTTCTCCCTTTATCCACTTATATGGACTCTTTTTTCATGCTTGCAGTTACTTTTTACTGTTTATGGACAATCTGAGGTCTTCAGATTTAGGATGATACAGTCGCTTCTATACATATTATGTGCGCTATGGCTATATGGCACTTCAGACAATAAGTTAGAATTTTTGAACTTCTGTATTTAGGTTAAAAGCATGAGTGGTTTACTGATATCATCAAGATCTGCTAACTACTCTTATCATTATTATAATTGTTATTATTATCTTTATTAGCATCGTTATTTTATTGACATCACGATGCAAATGCCTAAATTCCTTACTCCAGGAAATTTCTACTAAAGTTGGCAAGAGTTTCTTCAGCTGAGGACTGAGGGATTAATCCTTCATTCAAAGTCCATGGAATTCACTAAGAGCCTTTTCTTTAACGCCGGTGAATTTGGATCAGGCCCAATCTTATTACTAAAAAAATTGTTTTCCCTTGTTCTCAGATAATCTCTTAATGGTTTACTGAATGAAAATATTCAAAACAATGAATGCAGCAACATTAAACAAAAATTTCAAGTCTTTCTTCCCTCTGGTTCTTACTCCTTTTCAATACACGAAACAAAGGAAACAGTAGAAGAAATGTAACACTACCGAAATATGTGCAACGGTGCAGTTTAGATGACTGTCACGTGGCTTGTAAAGATTTGTGGCAGGCTCAAACCGTGCTACAATAGGGATATTCAGACCGATACCCAACTGTAAACTGCAGCCATGAAAATAACTAAACACAAGGGATATGGGGATGTCTAGAAGAGGAGAGAGGGAGTCTAAAGACAATAGAAATGTAATTTGTTGATAACTTGGGGACCAGATTTGCATATCTGCTTCACACCTTTGATATCTCAATCATCACTTAATAGCTTGAGCTCTTGGAAAAACTTTGCTCCTTTTTTCTGGTAACTCAGCACGTGTTTTTGAAATCTGCTTCAAAGCATTTCTTGAGATTTAGAGGGAAGCGTAGTGTACCTGAGAGAAGTATCTGGCCCATATCCATGATGTAATTGTGCTTTGTGCCTGAAGGACCTGCTATTCAGATAAATCTCTTACTACTTTTAGAATTTATCCCCTGGTTACTTTCACAATCAGAGGCTTGTTACCATCTCATTCAGCCCTGCAAATCTTTGGGAATTGGGTTACCTGAAGATAAAAGGTCTCTCTTTCTCCAAGCTGTGGTTGGATCAACACTTTGCAAAATCAGATGACAGGCGCAGGGGTCAGGCCTAGGTCTGTGCATGGGGCTGCCCAAGCGCCAGGGATAAAAACTGAAAGTAGCTGCCTTGGGGAAATGCCACGTGCACGAACACACGTTCCTGGAAGAAAAAAACCGAGTGCCAGGAATTATCCACTCCAAACCAAAGGTTAGTAACTTTCCTGGTTTTAGGGAAGACTACTTCAGATCAAGGTTTACATCCTATGGCTGGGGTTTTCCCAGAAAATCCCCTTCATGGTTACTTGTTGTCCTAAGGTGGTCACGATGCAGCCTTGTGAAGTTCCACCTCGTTAAGAAGGAGGGCTGAGTAGGCAGAAGTACAGGCAAGGAAAGGCTATACAACTTTCCAATCTAAGAAGATAACGTAGCAAACAAACGGAGGCACAAATTAAAATTAGTATCTTAGGTGAATTTCAATGGAATTTCTTTTGCCTCAAGAGAAGAGATGAAAATATCTGCCATTTGTCACCATGACAGAAAGGAATGATCCCATTTGTATACCTCACAAACACAGACTGACATCCCACGCAGTAAGGGCGAGAGGAAAATGCGCAGTTCGAAGAAGGAACAAAGCGAAAGAATATTTCCTTCTAGTAAGCCCCACATCCACCTATCAGGGCCTGAATGGAAAATAAAATGGAGCAATAAATAACTCCCGTGTGTCTTAGGTACAGTTGCAAATATATCAGTTTACCAATGTCACCACAGCCTCTTTGGTTACAGTTTCAGGCACTGGCCATGACATCTTTATCCCATCTGTGTTAGCAGATAGGAGGCACTCAGGACACAGGGGTCACCCAGAGTGGTCCTGAGGAGTCCTGAAAGGCTTGGGCTGAAATTAGCGTTATTTTGCTCCCCTCCAGGTCTCCTCCATGGTCATCCAGGAGGTCTGTGCTTGAGGAGAACGTAGGACCAAGCTCTGGGGCTTAATCAAGCTAGCAGAAAAGTGGCCTCCACTTGATATTGTGCAGGTAAAGATCCTTCCCACAGACTCCCTCTCTAGGGAGGGACTGACGGTCTCTCTTGCTAGATCTGGAACTCCCTAGAGGAAATCATCTGCTGAGAAAAAACATGTATGACCTTTCTAGAGAATTTATTCCTATTTTGTGGAAGCAGAAGTCCTACTACTTAAATCCTTCTGAGCAGCAGTGCAAACAAGGAAGAATTAATCTCTTTTCACTGCTATGTCCCTCTGCTTTCCTTTGGGAAGTTTATACTTTTTATCCGGACACTTTACCATTGACATTTCAAGGCAGAGCTTGCCATGATTTTCCTGAGCAGTAGCTGGGCCTAGCAGCACAGCTGTCCTTTGAGATGCCACCACATTGAGTTCCCTTTCATAACGTTTCATCATCCCTCCCTGGGGTACTTGGCGTGTGGATATCAAACTCTCTTTGCTGGGTTCTCCTGCAGCTCCAGCAGCCCTGGCAGCCTGTGCTGCCTCGCTCCTGCCTGCCCTCATCCTGTTGGCACTTGCTCTCCTGCAAGGCAGAAGGCTCCAGCACCAGGGTCCTCTCCTGTCACTGGTCACCCCACGTAGCAGTTGTGGCCTCAGTTCCTCTGACGCTCTTCTTTTCTGCAGCCTTTAACAAATTATTTTTCATAGTAATTTCATTAATTAGGTTATTAATCAAGTGATTAGTACCATGTTCCAGACATCCTATATCTAAGACAGCGTATCTAAGAAAGTATTAGGTAGATCAAGACAATTTGTCTCTCCCGTTTCAACCTAATTTGACAAGTGGGTAAGGCTGTCAGAGCTGCTAGGTCTCAAGGTATATTTTTCACCTGTAACATAAAGAGGGAGGTTTAATAATTTAATAGTATGTTCCCTCAGTGTACTTTCTAATCTGAGAGGATCTTCTACTGCTTCTTCTGTCCTTGGAAAAATTTCATAGAAGCGATGACCCAAATTAGCAATGTGTTAACCAAAAGAAATAAAATACGTTCTTGAAGACTTAGAAGGAAGATGTAGATGAAATTTATAATTGATGACAACACAGAAATGGACCGAGGACTGCCTGTGACACTGCTGGTGTCGCAAAGGGGGAAGGACTCTAACCCCCTCCTAACTGCTTGCAGCCTCTGGTTTAAATTAGTAATTATTAGCCCAAATATAATATTTTCCCACTGAGGAGGGCTTTTTAGTGGCAAAGCGATATATTGTGATCAATAAAAGAGGTCAGGACCATTTTCTTTCCTCAAAGCAGGACATCTTTACATTGCACAGCTGCACTGCTGCTGAGTGCTGTAACGCAGATACCAGTGCTTAGACACCAGATTTCAGGCGATGCCTGAGGCGACGGCTTGCACAAAAGTGGTCGTGTAAGCATCAGGTATGGGGAATCTTGGTATCACCAACATCCACAATCAAATTCCGCATGTCCTGGAAGCCACAGGTGAATTTGTAATGAGTATTTTTCTCATTACTACTTTGGAAGCTGTCTCCCTTTCCTTAGAAGTTAAGTAACATAAACTCAGAAAATCAGAATAGTGGAACTAGGAGCTAATGGCCAGTATTATTTTATCCATCTCTAAGCCTTATTGCCACATCTCACCCCACTTCATTGTTTTCTTTCAGAGATTTCTTCTCACTGGGAAATGAAATCTGGCCTTCTCTCTCCTCTAGTTGAGATGTCTGAGTAGTAAGCACAAGTGATTCTTTTTTCATCACATCTGAATAATTCCAGCAGAGGTGAGTTGCATTCCATAAATGTGGCACCTTAGATATCTTTAATGAGGCTTTTTTTTCTGGCCTGGATATGTACGGGCCAGAATTTTTGCTTTGGTTTAATTGAAAACTGTCAATGTATTTTGCAGAATTGTTTCTTTAGTGAATTACAAGAGACTGGGTAAGTACTTATTTATACCTTGATATCTGAGAACTGCTTTCTCCGAAGGGTATTCTTCACTGTCATGAATCTCTTCTAGGCAATCCAGTTATTTGCCTTAATAATCTTATCTCAAAAGTAAAAACGTCCAGAGCTGTTCCCGTATCTTCTCTCACAAACTGTGCACAGAAAGTTGAGTCCAAATAAGTTCCTTCAGCGACTTCTGATTTTGTTTTTGGCTCAGAGGCCTCCAAGACTCTAACTTGACCACAGCATCAATCTCCAAAGTGGAGACAATCAGCCTCTGGTTTGGATGCACCTGTTTTAGTCCAACTCCTCCTTTTCTGGGTTGATGGCTCTTACTCTAAGACTACAAGGATGATCTAACTAGGATCATTTTCACAATCAAAAACTTCAGGACAATCAAAATAAGACTACTGGAACCCCAGTGGGTCTCTAGAAATTGTCAGGTTTATTTTCCTCTCTGAAATACCCATTCTCTGATTTTAACATGTAACCACAGAAAGCTGAAACACATCAGGCATTGCTGCAACAGAAGGGTATAAAGCTTTTTCAGGAAAGCGGAGAATCTTACTGTAATATTTGGAAAATACCCACCATAAACAGATCCTCTAAGAAGCAAAGGTCTTTGCAGAATTTGGACACGAGAGTGCAATGCTTACTCACAGCCTCTCCTTTTCCCATCATCAGGTCTTTAGCAGACATATTCTTCCAGACTACCACTAGCTGTTTTTCAATAGATTCTCTTCAGTTCCCTCTGCTGCAGGTCTCCAAAGAAAGTCAGACACATGTTGCAAAGAAAGGTGCCCAGAACAGTTTGGTAGATCAGGAAGCTGCCACACTCTGGTCTCAAGGCTATGAACACGGCTGAATTCTAATATGAAGAAGTCAGATCCCTTATGTGAGGTCCAGGTCACCATGATCTGTTTGTCTCAGACGTATCTTGTTTATTCATGTGTGAAGGACATTACCTGGAGTTGTGCTCCAGCTATATCAAAGTGCAATGCTGTTGCCTGAAAACTAGTCTGTGTATCAGACCTCAAAAAGGGAATCCTGGAATACTTTTCAAAGACACTTCGGATAATTTGGATATTGCTAAAGGAAGCACAGTTCTATTTCTACTTCTCCACTCTCCCCACCATGGCTTTTATGCACAGCTGATCTAGGGATAATAAATGCTACCCTGTGCTTGCAAAATCTTGCACCCGATCACAAAAATTCCCCTTTTTTTTTGACTCTGACCATTTGGCTCTTTCCCCACTCTGTGCTGGAAGAAATCTCAGCGTGGAGCAGGAAAAGTTTAGAGACTTCTTTAGCAGTTGTACCATTTCCCATCACAGAATTGAAAATGTACATGTCACTCTCCGTCTACTAACCAATCCAATTCAGCCTTTATTCATTAAATATCCAAAACACACTCTTGCATAAGACAAAACCCAAAGAAAGCATACAAAAGTAACAGACAGCCTCCTTTGCCCCCTGTGTGCCCTTGCCTTCTGCCACTCAGGAGGATGAAAGCGATGCCCAGCAAGGCTTGCACCCAGTCCCATTCCGTATTACCACCTCAGACTCAATTATCTGGCTGTTCTGAGAACAGGAGGGTTGGTCAGCCCATGCCTTTCCCCCCTCGCTTCTCTGCTGCTTGTTGGCAGAGTGTGTGTCACAGCAAGTGTCCTCCCCTCCAGCCAGCTGTGGGGGGGTGTCTCCTCCTCGGCCAGAGAAGATTGCCATTTCCCAAATGAGCTGGACGCAACCTATGTCACTAGCATCCACCACCAGTTAAGGAATTCCAGGACCACCTGTTTATAACCTAAAACTAGACATTCTTTGCTCAATAATATTTGGAAGACAATAATTGCTGGGAGTGGTCTACAGTGGATGGCGATTCACAGAGCCCCCCTGAAATAAATCAGTGAAGTAACTGTCGGACAAACATCTGGATTAAAAGAGAACAGCGAGTTTCATAATCACCTGCATTTTATGGAAGCAGAATGCAAACAGTTACAGAGAATTGTTTATTTGCTTTTGTCTTAAGTTTTGGGTTTTCAAATGTATAATTTTTTTCTACTCACTCATTAAAATCTAATCTTTGCTTTGAAAGAAGGACACTCACCTCTGAGCAGACACACAGACACACACACAGACACACCTGCATCCCCTAACCAAACGTAATGCCTGAACTTGCAAACCCTTTGTCACGAAAGTAATCTTTATTCACGTGAGCAACCCCACAGGACTATTCATGCAATGGAGAATTACTCACACGAGTAAAACTTTGCAGGATCAGGTCCTGGATCTAACAACAGCATTTTAATTACAGACAATCCCCAAGCAATGTGTACAAAAGAGTTTTTTTCCTGGACAATAACAAAGGTTATTAGCCTGTTCTTTTTTCCCCTTCTTGCTCTTTGGTTTAAAAGGAGGCACCAATAATCCAAACCAAATAAAACTGACCTTTGAACCTTTTTTGCTGTACTTTTTCTCATGCCATGATTTCTTTAGTGTGTTAGTGATCTGAAGGCTCGTTCTGGGCTACAGCCACTTTCCCAGACAGGACTGCCTTTCGTCCCCTGACAAATCACTGCTGAGCCCCTTTTGTCCTGCACCACTTTGATCTCACCTGCCTGTCAGGCAAAAAAGAACTCCCGTACAGTCAGAATGCATTGCAAACAAATTGGCAACCATTTCATTCCCATACACCATTTCAGCAAAGATCAAGATAGAGATAGAGAATTTTTAACCCTTTCATTGACCTGTAGAACCGAGAAGGAATGCTCCATTATGGTGGAGTGATAAGATAATTTCTTAAGGAACTGGAGGATCGGAAAAACAAAAAACCAACAACCCTCGGTAGATCATAATTGCATGGAATATTAGCTCTCAAATAAAAAGGAGTTATTGCACAGTGGGCAGCGCTACGTTCAGATACAAGCTTTGTAGAAGATCGATTCCTTTTAATTGGACAGCTGCTTAAGCATAAACTAAAGAAACATAATACGTATTCTCCAATGTGAATGAAATTAATCCTATTGTAAATGACCATTGGAGTATTTAATGGGCTATCTGAATCCTTTCCAATATACAAACTTAGCCATAGGTGAGTTTCTTTCCCAGTTTAATCTCAGTAATTTTTTAGATTTTTCATTTTTACATTTTATGGTTCCTCATCACAGAAAGTTTAGAAAAGGCACTATGTAGCAATTTTGAAGTGATTTGATGCTTGGCAATGACTTACCAAGATCTGTGTATTTCACTCTGTGATATTAGAGGTATCAAGTCCTTTGCTAGGTCAGTTACAATACAGCTACTAGGCTGGTCCTGCTTACACTGAGTCATGTTTTGTCGATTATTTTAAAGGCAGAACTCCCTATCATCTCCGACGAACTCAGATTAGCAGGAACATAGGTGCATTTCACCTGGTTACCATTTATCTGCTCCAAACTTATCACTTGCCAGCCTGCCGCCCTCCGTCCACAGTAGCAGCCCTCTTTATCCAATAGCCTGCTTTCTATCAAAATACCTCACTACCTTTAGTTTAGTCTAAAATGCACCAGCAAAACATTTAGTACTCAGAGAAAAGAAATTAAACGCATCCCTCTCTTCTATTTAACATGATTGAAAGAATAAGTATAGACTTTGGGAGAAAAGCTATACCAGTGATGAAAAGAAGAAAGTGCTTTCAAACCTGCTGTCACGTGTACATATTAATGAATAAGTGGTATACTGCACCAAAGAAATATTTAAATTACATTTTATAGGTGAAAGTTGAAAGCCTCTATTTTCCAGCCACATTTAGCCAATATAAATAACAGTGATCATTTTTATTAATTTCAAGATACCCCTGCATATTTATTTAATTCAGAGTGTATAAGCTTTTCTTTCAAGTGTTATTCTGCTAATTCTTTCACAAGGAAAGAGTCCTTTATTTAACAGTATATAATATTAAAAGGAACGAAGCTGTTTAAGAGCTTGTTATAAATGTTAAAAGGAAATTCTTACTAAATCTCAGCTTTGGTTCTTTGTGCTGATGTCCTAACAACGCTCAAATGTACTGATTATTGAGTGAAAAAATACAATTAGCAAATTCTTTTACTTCTTCACAATGAAGCATTAGATTTTTTTTAAAAACTGAGCTATGTATAACTTCATGTTCAGAAGTCCCAGTCCCCAAAGCATGGGGACAGAATTTCAGTATCAGCTAGTCTTGCTGGCTTGGAAGACGTTGCGGGTCTGTGTTTTCCATGTATGACACATTCCCATCAGATTTTCCTTCAATTCGATATGTGAAATTGGCCTCGTCACGGTGAAGGAGTTGGACAATTTCCTGTGATCGTACTGAACAGCTTCTTTGACTTGGAAAATGGTTTTTTTGACTTGAAACTGGACAGGCTTTTTGTACTTTCACCTCTCTCTGTTTCTTAAATTCAAATTTCAAGTATCTTTCAGAAAGCCCTGGACTACGTGTGGCACACCTTCTGACACTGAGGTCCTTAGGAGGAGCTGCCAGAAAGTGCACTCTACTTGTGGTTGCAGTGCTAAAGCCACTATCAAAAACTGAGGGCTAAACAAATGATGGGAGGCTCCACCATTGGCAAACAGGCTCAGGTGTTCTTCTTCAAAAGGATCTCTCCCATCTGGTCTGGCAGGTCTCTTCAAGGGCATTTCATGATCACCCTTTTTTTGTAGGTGCTCGGTACCTCCTGACCTGAGCTCAGCCTTCAAGAAAATCTTTGAGGCTCCTTTCCTATTTGTGTAAAGTATAATTTTGTCACAACAGCTGTCCAGCAATGAATCCTAAATGGCATAGTTTTTAAAAGGAAAGTGGCTGTAATGAAAATCATTACAGTTTGGAGTAGGGTCATTTTTCTGGGAATTCCATGGGGTTTCTTGTCCTGATGGATGGCTGGGCCGGATCCACTAAACTACCTCTGAGAAGGATTAGACTGAGTAATAATGCTGATGAGGGTGTCTGTGGTGATGCCACTGCTGTTAACCCAAATACAACTGCAATAGTGCAGGTACAGTTAGGAGAGATAATAACTACAACTCTGTAATGACATACATACAACAACTGTGAATACAACTGCACCCACTGCAACATGTTGCCAAAAGGTGCCAGTGAGGAGTTCCTTTACCATACTGGTCTCCAGATAGCTTTCTGCTACCTCCAACATTTTTTTCAGCCAGTATAAATCAGAGTTTTTCTTATAGTGCTTATTTTTTTCTAATGAGGGGAAACTACAGCTTGTATTCGACCGAGTGTGTGCAAAAGTCAGCTCCATGTTACCTTTCACATCAATTACTTTGGTGTTCTGCTCTGTGTAAGTCTACATGCTACTTTCAAGCTAGCTTTAAAAATTTCCTCCCCGCTGCTTTTTTTTTTAATAACCTGTTCCCATCAGCTATTTAAGGTGCACTCACTTTTTTTTTTTTTTTAGCCTGATTATTTATAATTAGCATTTTCTGCCCACAAGCAATTGTGCTCTAAACTCTTTCACATTGGGTTAATTCACTGACTTTAAAATCTATTAATTGACATCCAGAGGGAAAAAAGTAAACATGTCTTTAAAGATGGCATGAATGGTTGAATCAAGATTAGGTCCCCACTCTTTTAGTCCCTGATTTTAAGGGAAGGCTGCAGTCTTCAAAAATCAATTGTCTTCAAAGCTCCAAAAAGAAATGGAATGACCAGGGGTCAGACTCAAGAGCATCCCTTGTGTGCTGGAGTTAACATTACCTAAGTACTTTAAACGATCACTAATTAGTGCTTTCAATGGGCACTCTGAAGACCACAGGATTGAAATATCTTATTGGGGAATAAACAGTTGTGGAAGGCAGACTAGATCAACTCTCTAACAGGGGCAGCAACATAAATCTTCTGTTACAACCTGTAACCAGAGAGACGTCCTCAAGGACCCGCTAAACCATTCACAATTGTGCTCTTCCATTATTCCCAGGTTAAGATGGCCACAGGACTCCTGCCTATACACGCAAGTGTGCTGCCCCGTTAAATTCAGTTTTTAATACAGCCCTGTTTGTCTTGAATCAGAAACATGAGTGTGCCTCTTGGCATTTAGGAGACTAGGCAGTAAAAAAGGTATCCTTGCTGACCGTTTCAGATGCAAGTTGGAAAAATTCTTAAAATATTCTTAAAAGAATTCATTAGAGGTAGAGTTTACTATCCACAACTCCATACAAGTGTCTAACAGAGCAGCAAATTATAATTAAATATTGCCAGATCCTTCAGTTTCAAATCAACAACTTCAAATATTTTCTAGGTGTAACAGGTATATATATAAAAAAATCCTAATAAGGACAAGAAAACATACCATTTGACGAACACATCCAGTCAATTTTAAGAGTGCAGTTACAAATACTGAGTATTCTTGATGTAAGTTTTATAAATAACTTGCAAATCACATGCAGTTTTCATGAAATGTGGGAATAATGAGTACACGCAAGTACAGGGATCTGCCACAGAAATACTGAAAATCGGCACAGGAGCGCCATTTTTAAAAGTAATACTTCATAATCACTTCTTTCCGTTTTTAAAAATATTTACTCATGACTGTAAAGTAGGTGGAGGATATGTAACAGGAAGTCAATAGAGATTCCAAAATAGAAGAGCAAAGCTTTGACTTGGACCTTTATCCACAGACTCCACAAATTTGTATTATTGCACAAATTGTGCAATAATTGTGCAAATTAAATTTTCCTTTCTGGCAGCTGTCCCTTGCATAAACTGTATTGCACCTTCTTAAAGTGCAACACAAAACTTAAGTGATCATTAAAAAAATCATCAGAAAAATGAAAGTGGAACTGTGACTGTTACAAAGAATAGCTAAATCCTCTTTATGCACCAGAAGACAGATTTTCTTTTTTTTAAAAAGAAAAAATTGCATGGAAAACAAAATGTTTCTGAATTTACAAAGGCTTAATGCTTTCTATGGATTTTTAAATGTTTACAAATTTTTTGAATTTAAAAAAAGATCTGTAAAGACAAAATTGTTTAATTTTTTTCACTGAAGACCGAAACACTGGGTTTGAGTGGAGGAGCTTAGTTAAGCCCTGAATACAAATAAAAACCTTCCCAACTGATCTTTTCTGTCAGGAGTTTGTTTCAGATTCTAATACTCAAACTGCAGCTACTGGAACGCTGATTTCTGATGTTTCCAGCAGTGTTTTATTTGGGTTTTTGTTGAGGAAAGTGGCTTCAAAGATATTACCAGTCCCTCCTACAGGTAGTAAATAAGATCCAGCAGAATCACAATATACAACAGAAGGTGAATCCTACAGAAATATCAACTCCAAGGTTAATTAAAGTTTAATAATAAAATCTGAATTGCTCTAATTTGATGGTATGACCCAGCCAGGGTATTTTCAAATGAAATGATCATTTAGAAAAACATTAGAAAAATTAAAAAAAATTATTATAGTCATTGCCACTGTCAGAAAAGCTCTTTCCAAACAGGAAAAAAAAAGCCTGATTCTCCTTGTGGCATTACCTGAGAACTCAGTCATTAGCTTCTATCTCAAGCACTGGCTGATCGGCACACGGAAATGAAGTTGCCTTACTTCGGGGGTTTTGTTGCGGTTGGTTTTTCAGGCCATTGTGTTTTAGCACGCCTTTTTCATGGATGAATAATGGCAGGGCTGTTTGTCAGCCTGAGTGTGGCCAGGTGCTTCAGGGACACTACCTCCACAGCACCGAGCTGGGGCTCGGGCCTTTCCAGGGCTCAGCTCTCCAGTTACCACTGGAAACCCTCTATTATGCCCCATTCTGTAGCCTGGCCACAAGAAACAAGCAATTTCTGAAAAGTTAAAGCAGGGGTCATCTCTAATCGAAACAACTCAATGTGTAGGTCAGATTTGAAGGATCTTTAATGTGAGAGATCATGAAATAAAGAAATTTAAGCGATTGTTGAAACATGTAATTTCAAAAGCCAACCAGACAAAGGGAGATGCGAGTTGGCCGCAATGGGGAAAGCCAAGCCGCAGTTTGAGGATGATCAATAGCTGATCTGTGTTGCTCTTACTGTTTGTCAAAGCGAATCTTGTATTTTTCTGGTTTTGGTTACTACAAGTTAAAGCTCAGTTCCGTAAAACTCTCCTGTTCAGTGGCAGTCAAATGAATCAAACTATTTGAATGTAAATTGCAGTCCGGATCAAACTCTTTCCTTCTATATTCTTCTATGGATGTTCAAAACTAAATTTGTCCAGACAGAATATTGTAGAATTCCATAATGAAAATATGTTTGTTTGGTTTTGTATCTTGGAAGGGGCAATGCCAGCTGTCTTTCATTTCTAGGAACCAGATTCTGCAAGTTTAATCTATGCAGAAATGTTTAATCTACATTTTGGAATCAACAACCACTGATTTTTAGAAATGTAATGTATAAACTGCTCTGCAGTGCAGCCCAACCAGTATTATTGTACTTTTGAATAGGGGACCAGAAATTGAAAATAATTAATAAGTAATTGAGAATAATTGAACTATTTTAATTGCTTACTCAAGAATGTAGGGATGGTGTCACATAAAGTCTTTATTATTTTAGATGTGCAAACATCAGAACAGTTTGGATTGTAAGGTTTAATGCTTGATCCTGTAAGAAAGCAGCCCTTTCCTAAAATTTCCATTCCCACTGATTCCAGTGGGATCAAAATATTTCAAGGTGCTCAGTGTCTGTGTACTGTGGTTGTTGCTGACAGAGTCCAAAGATGGCACAAGGGAAAAACATTCCAGAGGGTTTCACAGTTTCACTGCATCCCCTAGATAACGAACTGATTGTGGGTCAACCTGAAATTGATTATTTCTGTTTCTTTTTCCTGAAGAAATCCAGCATTGAAAAGATTCATAGAAGTACTATTTCCAGCAATGCTCTCTACAGATATTTCAGTGGCTGCTCCATGCTGGTAGTGCTCATTCCCTTTCTACACATAGCGCTGGGGCCACTCAATTCTGATTTTTGGGCCTGGCTGACATTGTCCTCTTGTCATAGGAAAGCCAAGAGCAGTGTGGACTTTAAACTACCCTAGTAAGTCACTGTCTGTTTCCAGTACTATCCACATGAACATTTAGATCAGTAAAACACTTTTAAACTGAACTTTTCATTTCAAAAGCAGGCAAAGAGGAATGGGAGGCAAAATAGTTTTCTGAAAAATGAAAGAGGGGTCCGCACCCCAATGTAACATAGACAGTCTTTTGAATCATAAATACATCAGAAAGAAACACCTGTATATGTGGAATCTGACTGCATAAGCTCAGCGAAAACTTTGAATTAACACCTTAAGCTTTGGAGTGTTTGTTTGAAAGTTTGATACTGATTTTAGAAGGCTCATTGAAGAAAAGCTTTGACTCTGTTACCTGGCAGACCGAATGGTTAGCAAAGCCTTAAGAAGAGTTTCAAGTATTTTCTTCTTGCTCTGTGCAAGACATCTCGGTGCCATGGCCATAGGAAGCTGCTTACGGCATTAATTCAGCAGCTGACGCTTCCCTAGATACACCGGGAGCCGTTTTCCTTCCCGTGGCGTGCTTTGGAGGTTGGTGGGTGTGACATGAACGTTGCGAGCTTCGAGTCCGGTGTTTTGTATTAGTGCCCTGGTACCAAAGGGGTTAGTTTTTAAAGGAACTTGAGTGACCAGTTTAGTTAAGTGCTAGAGCCACAAAGTATTTGGGGTGCAACTTAAAGTCACTGTACAAAATAAAGTCGTATTAAAACTAACTGCATATTTTTGCAGCATAAATCGACAGCACACTTGGCCACAGCTTCCCAGTGGCACGCTGTGACAAGGCTTCTCGCAAAGCATCAGTACGCGCTGTGGGCTTTCCCTGAAGCTTGCTCCAGCCATCCTTGCTGGAAGAAGGTGGTGAAAACACGGGAATGCCTGTCCCATTTCCCACATGTGAGCTGAAGGACCACCTATCTTTTTGGAGCATTCTGCCTGCAGTCCTTTACATGTACCAGCACATAGCCATAGAGTCCACACCATGCCTTCATCTTGCCATTCTCTCCTGGGAGACTCCCCAGATTCCCTTGTACTGGCAGGAAACACCACCTTTTCATTTATAGAGCCATCTCTCCACAGTGAGCCAGATGTGGGAGCAACCCTGATCATATCACAGGAAAAAGTCCCTTGTCGCCCTCTTGCTATAAAAGATTGGGTTTGAAAGGCTGCCCCTTACTATTGGTGACACTTGATCAGACAGGACGAGAGGGAAAACAACTTTGAGTTAAGATTGTAGATTATGATTACTGGTTACATTACATTAAAGATCACATTAAAAGCAAAGGTGGAAGCATCTGCTAAAGTAGCAGTGGCTCAATCCACTCTGAAATACTGGAGGTGCTTGCCCAATTTGCTGGTGGGGAAGGAAGAACCTCATTACTTTTGAGGGAAAGAGTGAACAAGACGTGGCAGAGACGCAAGCCTCAATACAACATGGCACCTGGAGAGGACAGTGATAACAAGCCTTGGCTTCCTCTCCCAAAGCCAACGAGATACGGTCTCTGGCGTGAAGCTTGCTGCTGACCCAGACAGGCCAAACTGCCTACGAGCCAAGGTGCTGGTGCACAGCACAGCTCTCTGGCCAAGTGGATCCCTCCCTGGCTCAGCCAGGAAGGAATCTCATGCAGGAATACTTGGTGAGGCAAGAAGCCCTCCCGGTGTAGACCAGGGAAAAGGTACAGGGCTTGCTTCCTTGCTCCTGCCAGCCTCACCTCTAGTCAAAGCACGGGCAGCGGAAGGCTTTTTATGTCTGTAATGCTCAGGACCTCCTGGCTGTCTTCAAGGGAATCCAGGATGATATCAACCGGGTTATGGATGGGGAACTAAGATGCTAATGGATTTGTCTATATTATACAAAGAAACACATGGTAGAAGATAGATCAGACTTGGGGTCTTCCACAACCCCAAATGACAACGTAAAAGCCAGCTCACTCCTGCTTGTTAGATTCCCATATGTTCAACTGTTAAATTCTTCTAAATAGATGTTTAATCTGCTTCGTACTGTCACGCTTAATAATTCGAAGTGTTGGAGCAGGGTCACTACTTACAACTTGTAAAAGGAATTATTTAATAAAATATTCTTATCAAATTTTTTGATCTTGCTCTGCCCTTATGGGAAAAACTCAGGTTTGTATTCCAGTTTTCTATGTTTCCCAAGTGCATTAGCAGCAGAGCAAAAGAAGAAATAGATTCTCCAGAAATCTCTCTACTACAGACTTTTTAACAAAAGGATTTTTAAAATAAAAGTGAATGTAGCTGTGCACATAGCATAGGCTAAGATAGCAGTTGCATTGCTTAAATGTGCTCTTTAGAGTTTTAATTCACCAGAAAAACCCTCTCAGAGAAATTAAATAGTACTCATGGGAAAGGATCCTTCTTTCAGCAAGTTTTCTTGGGACTTTCAGGGCCATTAAAAGGCCTAATACACTGCATTACCTTTCCAGTCACTTCTTTTCCCTTTGTTGTGATACCTACTTAAAATATCAAAGCTGTGAGAAGTTCAATGAGATATTGAAAACTGAGTAACACAGGTTTTATATGACAATCCCAAATCCCTCCCTCTGTCTTTTTTTTTCTTTGCCAGCATCACTAGATGAAAAAGAAATAAAAAGTCCATGGGTGGGACATGAAGGACTGACAAGGTAAAGCCAGATCAAAAAGAAGCCTCCGTTAATAAATCAAAGAGGCTAAACAAAGGGCAGAACAGAAAAAAAGTATTTTGAATCCTGTAACCTAGATATAAACTATCCTAGTTCAGCATTATTTAGCACTCACGAGATTAATTCTTAGTCATTCTGACTTGAAGAAGAGGGAGGGGGAGAAGCAATATTCCTCTGGAGGTATCAGGAAAAAATCAACATATTTTTCCTGGAGACAAGGAACGGGAAAAAGTGCTAGCTCTTGATGCTTTTGATTAAGTGTTAACATTTGGGGTTCTTTTAGTATGCACCACTATTGGTCTAATAAAGCTAAAGAGGAAAATAAGAAAAAAAAGAAGCGCAGACAGAGCTTGGAAAGTACACCTAGATAATTTGTTAACTATCACTGGACAGAAATAAATCCCTAGAATATGAGCTGGAGGTTAGAGGCCTATTGCATGTCATTTAATCTAAAGTCAGTTCTATGTTTTAAGAATTAGCTTTCCATCCCATTTCTTCCTTTAGAACTGTTTTGATCATCAGGGTCACTAAGTATGAGATGCAACTGATAAAGCTGTCAGAACCTCATAGCGCAGAGGCAGCTCTTAAAACAAAACCAGGAAGATTGTTTGGAAGAACATTGGAAGAATGGCACTTTATAATGCTGCGATACCATCCAGCACATAGTCCATGCTATGCATAGGTTTGTGATCCGGCCAGTCAATTAGCTTCCACAATCCTGGTCAAAAAATTTCTTTGTCAAGGTTTACAACATGTTCTGAATTCAGATCCAATCCTCACTTCCCGTTGGTGGATGTTATACACTGAATCAGACTTTATCCTGAGGTTTTCAGTACCCAACCCAAGTCTGATGGAGCTGAGGACACAAAATCCAGAAATCCAGCCCAAATTGCAGTATAATATGCATAAAGCTCCCAGAGTCAAAATAGATTCACATAAGCATAAACAGACAGAAATATTGCATGATTTAGGATGTATAAATACGAATTACTGAATTTTTAAGAGCATATCAAATACAAGATGAACATATTTACACCCTGAATACACATTTGGTGGAACTGTAGAAATGTATTTCCTTATGACTTTATTTTTTGGAAAAAATTAGCAAGTGTTCTCTTTCCATTGATACATTCTGCCCAGTAAGTTTTGTTAGGGAACATGTGAGATTTCTGCAATGCACTGCTGTCTATTTTCAGCTACTTAACCCTGGGGATTCTTCTCAAAACCAAGCTGAGATTCAATCTATATAATCCCGTTGAAGGAAACCCCGAAGTGAAGATCTAGTAATCCAAATCCACGCATCCCAGGCCTAATGTTTAGAAGCTGACATTAAAGTGCCTGGTTGCTGTAAACAGAGGTCTGCACCTGCTGGATTTATTTCCAAAGATACAGGTATAAGCCTTTGCAAATGCCTTTGCCTTTATTTCTACATTCTGTAATTTGACTGGTCTCAATTTGAAATTGAAGGCAAATCTTTTCTTTTTCATCAATAATCTGCTACATCTTTTAAAATAAATATTCTTTTGAACGTGCTTATCAAATTAGACATCCACTATGGCTCTTTAACAACGAAACCGTTTTTTTAACCTGACACTTTAAGGTGGGCTTGATAACCCCTAATCCTCAACTGCTCCATAATCTTTTCTTGTTTGGTAAATTGCCTTTAAGAAAGTAACCTAGACAAGCCTTTGATGTGGGTTTGTCCTTTATTTACTACAGCTTCTGAAAACCTTTGATAAATTAATCTTACCAATAGAATAGCAATGTGTAATTCATACTTTGATGCCTACTATTGAAGGAACTGCTATTCACTGCTGCTACTAAGTGGGTTAGAGGTTCAGGAGAAAATACACAGAAGGCATCCTCATTTAAATGGTTTCATATACCCAGGTGAGGAAGACTTCGTGTGTGCTTGAGAAGCAAACCATTTCATCCATAATAACTTCCATATACTTAGACCGTACTGTTCCCTGCAGTTCTGCATCTGTGCAAGTGTGGTGCGCTATGACTCAGCTTTCAGAAACAGTGCGTTCTGGGAGATTTTTAAAAATATACCAATATGCATAATTACAAATAAAAATAGGCATTTAAATAAATAAGTAGGTGTGTGTATGTGTCTGCGTGCATACCCTACTAGTGCTCAGTGGGACTGTTGCTGCACGTCTTCCTGCAGTATTTCAAGATGACCTGTTGTACAGCTATTTACGCTCTGTGAACTGACACATTTCAGATTAATCTGATCTTTAGCTCTGTGAAAAGGAAATTTAATTCACATGACATATGGCACACAGGCAAATTTTAATGCGTGGACCCAGATGTACTTGCCTGAATCATAAATTGCCGAATCTCCAGTACCCTACAGGCTGTATTTGTTTGGATTATATCGGCACTGCCATAGTAAATGGTCTCTATGAAAAGATAGCGTATATATGCACACAGTAAGTGCACCCTGCCAAATCGTCTCTGCTTTTATTAGCCCTACATCCTAGATGAGTGCAGCTCAAATACGACATTGAAGACTGCAGGCCATACCTTTGCTTGCAGTGTACTTGAGTCTGAAAAGGACATAAAAATCAGGGCTTTTAGCATCTTGTACAATTAAACCCTCAGGCATGCCAGAAACTGAAAGTGAGTATCAGTTGAAAACAGAAACTTGCTGATGCGTTGTTGTTGTTGCCAGCTTAATTAAAATAATATGTCAAAAAGGTCTTAGCAATTACCCACCATTTGAGTTTGTTCTTAATTTTAATATAACAGCTTAAAATTGTGATCTAAATGCTTCGGGTTTTCTTTGCAGAATGAACAACATTCCAAAAATGTTTGACACTAAAAATGGACATAAACAACATTATAATTAGGCAAAGTCTATTTTGGGAATGTCAGAAAGAATGTCAAGAGTCTGTTGGGCCTGTGCCCAATGTCATCATTTGGTATAATGACTCTATTCATCCCATTTAAATCCAAGACCACAACATTTTTCTTAATTGTAGGGCAAAAGACAGGATACTTTCTCATTCTCTTCTCCTCACACTTTCTAATGATCTTTCCTTTTAAGATTACTCTATCTCTGCTTTTACTTGTGTTCTGCCCTTATCTCTTTATTCATACACAAAGAAAAGTTACAAACTTTTCTGAAAACCATGAACACAAATAGGAGTGTGAAAGGCTTGGCCTAAAGACACTGTGATGTCTGCATACTCTCAATGAAGAAAAAAGCGGAGAAGAAAAAAGAGAAGAGAAAAGGAAAGACGCTGTTTGTCTTGCTTAATTAGTAAAAGTGCTCATCGCGTCAAACAGTGAATTTAAGCTGACTTATGTTTGCATCTGCATTGTAATAAAAAGCATTTGAATAATATAGGTATTTGAATAAAAGAAAGGAATTTGAATTTTTTTTCAGTCTTTCCTCCTGTGATGGATGACTCTGGAGATTGTCTTGTAGTATTCATATTCAACACCTCAGATATCAGACTATTTAATCCAGTGACTCCTGTCTCGAGGAACAATTATTTTTTTTTTACTGTGAGGATGGTTAAACATTGGTCCAGGTTGTCTAGAGATGTTTTGAAATCTCTGCCCTTGGACATACTCAAAACTGTACCAGAAGTGAGCAACCTACTCTAACTGGACTTCCTTCAAGCAGGGGATTGGACTGGATGACCTCTGAAGGGGCCTTCCAACCCAAATTATTCTCTGATTCTGTACTTCTGATGTATAAGACGACGAATAAAACGACACCGTACTTCTCCCTTACATGGCTGTAAAACATGGGGAAAACATGATGTCTTCTTCTTCTCTATAAATCTTTGGAAGTCCCAGTGAAGACAGCAGTGCCAAACACATTTTTTGTGAAGCTGAAGGAGTTGGTCATTTAAATTTTGCAATGAGGTAGCGGATCTCTCCGTTTGGTTTGTGGCTGTATGGATACCTGCCTGTTGGCTCAGGTCTTAGAAGATGATGCCTCCAAGTGCTGCTTCTTCTTCCTCTTTACCTTACTCCATGTTTTTACTGACTAATTATAAATTCAAGTTCAGCACTTATCTTTTATATGAACTTATTTGCATAGTGAGTTGAATAATTTAGTCACTGCTTTGCATTTCTTTGTTTTTAAAAACTTTTTTGCATAAAATAAGGAAACAATAAAAGTTTACAATACAGAGAACCTCTCAAGAACAGGTCCAGTTGATAAGCAAATGTGTCAGACAACTCCCAACCACTGTGATGTCGTTACTATGCCTGCTAATTAACATGCCAAAGTCCAAGAGTCCAAGAAGATGTTAGCACAT
Organism: Chionis minor; assembly: GCA_013398295.1. Lineage (NCBI taxonomy): Eukaryota > Metazoa > Chordata > Aves > Charadriiformes > Chionidae > Chionis > Chionis minor. The sequence goes on from VZSF01001882.1 coordinate 136,927, forward strand.
GTAGATATATAGATTAGATTATACAGAGAGATTAGGTCAGGCTAAGTATTGTTAGCAAATAAAAGGATGTTCCAGTATGATATTTATATTCCAGTATGATATTCCAGTCCAGTACATATTTAGAAGACTGATAAATGCCAGCTAACTTATCAGCTAAAGATGCCTTCAGCAGGAAAAGAAATTGCCCCAAACAAAAACATGTGGAAGTAAACTATTTATTATTTATTTATTCTTTTTACTTTTTTCATATAGGGGGAGGAAAAAAAAAAAAAAGAAAGAAAGAAGAAATGCTTTGATACAGGGCTAAGTTCTGTCATCATTTATGATGATACAAACCCAAAGTTAATTCATCCAGTTCTGACTTCAGTCACAGGTTGCGTCCTTGACAAACTTAGCACAAAATGAGGTAGTAGTAGAGTATACACTCTAGTGCCGTATGTGGACTCTTGTCTCCCAACTTTACATGCTGCAGTAAAGGCTTCTACTTCAGAGTTACCACGTTTATTCTCCTTGGAGGTATTGGAGAGAAATAAGCAGCGTTGCTGATTAAATCTAATTCTGAAGTTAGTCATTTAGGTTGCAAGTAGGAAAAATGCCAACACAGAAGCGTCTGTTTTCATTAAGTCCTTGTAAAAAAAGGATTCAGATGTTCAAGTGTATGCTGTAGACATCTGAAGCAAAGTGAATGGAACCTCACCTTCTGCCCATGAATCAACACTTTTCTACGGAGCAGTTTGGGAAATAGAGGAAGGTCCTTCATGCCTCTGGGGCACTCTGGCCACGTCTGTATTTCTGGACCTGAGTCCCTGGGCCTGCCTGCAAATCGTGGCTGCAGCTTTGCTCCCAGGCAGGGTAAGACCTGGACGTGTGCTGGCTCATCCTTCCCAGTCCGACCCTACTTTCACGGAAAGGAAGCCTAAAGAAGCAGGGCACACGAGATATGTGGAATGCTCTGAAAAAGGAGAAAGCCAAGACCCTGTAGCAAGCACCATTAGGTGCAATTGCAGTCTAGGGAGAACATTTGTATGAGGCAACTCCTGGGCTGTAAACACGTATTCCAGTCCTCTGGGCACCAGAATCTCCATCTAGGTGACCCCTTCTTTATGCTCCTCAAAAGCCAGATAAATCCACTAATTTCAAATGTTCCTTTCTGGTATATCAGCACAATCAGGATCTCTATGGACACAGATGTTGCACCAAAATAAGCTGAGGGGAATTTGGCCCTGGGCTGTTCCGCTCTAGGGCTGTGAGAGGGATTGCTATTTGAAGTAACAGCGCAAGTTGTGAATTTCCTTGTCTGCAGACATAGACAAATGAGATGGGACAACATTCTCTGAGGAAGGAGCCCTTCATGAAAGGGAACTGGAGAAGTGGAAAGTCTGCGCTCAATTACATTAACGAGATAAATCATTTATGTGCCTCGAATCGAATTTGCTGCATGATTTAAGGACATCATCACTGTATGCAGTGTTATCATTCCTTGTTAGTTGTTATTTCCTTGTTATTAATTCTAATTCTTATTGCCTCTCAACTGTCCACGCTCAGAGAGAGAAGTGCTCGGGTTTTCTGTATTCTGTTGCTATGTAACGTGATATAAAACAAGTTTGGAGTGTTTCCTTGAATGCATGCAACCAAAACTAGGCCAGAAATCCCTTCCGCTGCAGCTGCTAACCATTAAATCATGGACCTGTTCAAGAAGCCCTATATCCTTATGTCAAACTGCATGAGAATCTACAGGAAGGTATTCAAATGACAACTAAGAAATCCCCTGGAATATAGTATGTGTGTATCCTCTTCATACTTTTGGATGCAAAAGTCTTTTAGTTTTAATAGAATCACTACAAAATTACAAAGAGAATACACGTGCACGTATATTTGAATGTACACAGTGAGAGACAGAGGGAGAGAGCTGCTATTATTTCAGTAGAGCTGGTCAGAAAAATTTAGAAATGAGAATACTAAAAAATTGAGGGGAGGAGAAAAACTTAAATTTCAGAAATTTTTGCTATATTCCATTGAAGGTTTCTGCAGATGAAGTAGGCTATTTTTCTCAAAATTTGATTTTATGTTGTATTTTTGGAAAAAACAGGAAAAAGATAATTATGGACACAGTGTTTTTGATTTCAGACAGTGCAATTGTAGGCATACTGTTTATATGGTTCTAGTTTGTACTTTAGTCATTGTGATTTTCTTGAGCTATTAAAAACTTTTTGATTTAAAAGAAAAAATTATCAGCAAATCTGCAACAAGATCAGCCTCTGTGTTAACAACCCTTTGTAAAATTAAAAATTTTTTATTAAGATTCAAAGATATTTTCACCAGACCTCATTTCCTGAGCACAGAATCCCAATTTTCAACGTTTGAGCGCTTATTCAAGCACACTTCACTTTTACTGAAGTAATCTTGAAATCAAGAATGGTTGATGTTTTTTCTTAATACATAAAAATCATAAGTATTCAGCATCTTTTTTAAGGAACGTTTTAACGATGTGCATAACCTATAATAAAACTCAGTGAGTTAAAACACCCTTGAACTTCAAAAGAAAGGAAGGAAGGAAGGAAGGAAGGAAAGAAGGAAGGAAGGAAGGAAGGAAGGAAAATCCTGCAGTATTTTATGGAAATGTTCTCCAAATAAAAAGGACATCTCGCTGTGCAATGAGTATTATGATCACCAGTATTACCTGAAATGTTCAAAGTATGAAATGCTTAAGAGAGAAGATTAAGTACTGTATCAGTAAAAACACACACAGCAGCTGATACACTGTCAGTTAGCTGTATATATATATTTTTAACATGTTTTCTTTTTACTTGAAGACATGCTGGACTCTGTGCCCCAGTGCTGGAGCCCCAGTGCTGAAGCCTGGGGCAGGGGAGCTGGCTGGGCTACCATGCTGGCCACCGGGGCTACAGCTTGCTCTGAGCGCGGGACTGGGGCAGGGTGCTGTGCTGTGCAGGGCTCCTCCGCTGCAAGGAAGAAGGCAGGTAATTTGGGGGCTGCTGCAACGCAACCCCGGCAGCGGGACTGTTCCTCTCCCCCCATGCAGGGCTCTGCCGTGCAGGAAGGAGGGCCACCTGCAAAGAGCCTCCCTCCGTAGAGCTCTCTTTTATGGTGAGGATTCTCATTTTCTTTTCCAGCTTGGCAAAGCCATAATTTTGGGCAAGTTCATACTACTAACATTAGTCTACCTCATAAGGGTGTTTGCTAGACTCAGTTAATTAATATATGTCATATTTGGAGATAATTAGGAAGTGCTCTATAACTGAATTCCAGTCTCTGCCATCATCTGTAGGATTTTTGCCACTAGCTTCAACGGGGAGAGGATTTTGTACAACGAAAACCAAAGAACAGGTTTTTACGAGAATCAAAGAGTATAGTAAAAGTAGGACAACTCCGAGTGCTTTCTAACACGTAACAATATCGATCTGCTATCACTGACCTCCTACTGCTGCAAGCAGAATGACTAAGCAAAGGCTGTTTATTTTCCTATAGATCAAAGAGAGACAACAAAAGAGATCTCCCCAAAAGGTGGTTCACTGCAGAAGTCAGTGCTCTTGTTTCCCTATCTGATCAGCAGATTCCTTCAGCCAGCATTGATAAACCCGGCTGCTGCTCAGTCAGCCTCAGCCCTGTCATCAGTCTTGTCCGACAAGATGCCTGACTCTTCCCAGGCTGCATGGGAGAATAACAGTGTTGCTTTGGCACAGCTAAAATACAATAGATGGGAGCTGGAATATAAAGTGGGGAATTCCTTACATACCTTCCCATTTTCATGGACTATTGGCAGCGAAGAAGGGGAAAAGAAAAAAAAAAAAAAGCGCACTTTGGCATTCAGCCAGATATTTCACTCATTTTCCTTTTAATTGCCTGAAGTCATTCCACATTGTGCTAGGGTCCCCCCTCTCCGACCTCTGTTTTCTCCTGCATCCTTGTCCTCCCTCCTCCTTGCAACCACCCGCAGCCCCAGTGGCACTGCAGGAAGGCTGGGTCCTGCCTCCCGCGCAGCCTCCGAGCAGAGGAACACCTGGGCACCTGCATTACTGGGATGCTGCTCTCTGGTCTGATGCAGAAAAAGCAAATATCCCCTTCTGGGGTAGCAAGTCCTCGCCTTACCTACATTGTCAGCTTTAGTACGTGGCATAGGACCACATCGTTAACTTGGGCAAACTGTTGTAGTTCGGTGGAAATCAATGGCACCGCAACAACACGCATCAACTGAGGGTCTTTCCCTGTGTCTCTGTATTCATACTCATTATCCAAGGTGTCTTCCCTAAGGCTTTAACTAAATTCCAAATCCCCATTGCAGCCTGCTTACTTAATTTCCCACTACAATGTCAATTAGCTAAAACAGTCCCCTCTCCCAGCACCTCACTGCTGTGTAGAGCTACTCGGATGGGTTACACAGGGCTGTTTCATTTAACTTCAGAGCAGTCTGGCTTTTAGTGAATACAATCAGTCTTCCACTGTCTCTATCCCCAGTGAACCTTATTTAATATTTGAAAAATGCAGAGGCAGAAGGTATAAGTAGTACTTTTTTCTGTAGGCAAAGAACACTAAGCAGCAAATCTGTTATTTTTTAAATTATACCAAAGAGCAAAGCTCTCGAAGACTTCATCTAATACCTTTTAAAAGGCTGTTTTCCTATAACAATTTAATGAAAATGCATTTTAAAGAGCTTTAAGACAATCTTTACCTCCAAATCTTTATATAAACAGCTGGATATGTTTGTATAATAATCATTTCAGGACAGTGGATTAGAATCCATCCACTGTTCATAGGGAACAGGTCCTTGAATATCTTACAGGTTGGGATCTTTTCCCCAAACAGTAGTCAAGAAAAAAATTGTACACTACTCAAATAGGCAAAAGCCTACTTGCTGAAAAATAGGCTGAAAGCCTGTTTTTTAGGATGAAAGCAGATGTGGTTTTATTTTGATTATATAACGATTTCAGTTTTCTGGGTTATTCCGTAGAATCTAGAAATTCATTAATATACTGTGTTTTGCATTTTAAGGTGATATTCTGGGTCCTGGAATAACTGTGACTTCAGTTCTAACATCTGCATTCAATCTTCATTTATCCTAGTTGATAGCTGCCAATTTTATGTCAGTGAATGATATGGTGACATTCTCTATTGGAAAGGTTGCAGCAGAATGAAAGAGAAGAAAAGAAAGGAAAACTGCCAATGAATGGAGGGAAGAGGAAGACCTGTTTTGTCAGGAAGTAAAAATGTACAAAGTCAAAAAAAAAAAAAAGTATTACCAATGGAGTTTATACTCTACAAAAGTTCAAGAAAAATGCTTGCAAATACAGGTTGGCCAAAATATTTTGTTTTCTTAGATTATTACTCAGGTTCTTACTGTATCTGAAGACTCAGTCCAGTCTTAAATGAGACTGAGGAACTTGCATGAACACCAGGGCTTGAGAGCGCCCTTGATTCTAGCCAGGTGCTGAACCGTTTGCTATACCTGCACTACCTGGCAGCGCACAGACCAGTCCTAACCTGTGCTCTTTGCCTTCACACCAGCAGCAAGGGACTGATATTTAGATGCCCTCAAAATATGGGCTGCCACCCTGCAGGCAACTGGAGCGCAGTGACAGCATCTGCCCAGCAGTGAGCCCAGAGCATCGAAAGACTGTGGGTACAATCTGTGTATGAACTCCAGCTCGTTCCTGAAGTACAAAGGTGGCCTGTTGATTCATATCTTAATGTTACCATCAGAAACACTTTCCTAAATGAAGCCTGGATAGAGATCTGCCATGGCTGCACGGCAGATGGTGACAGCACAGCATTGGGCAGTAATACATGTCCAGCCACACTTCCACCAAGCTGCTGCCAGTCACAACCGCTGGGGATACACAGCAATCGAGGATTTTATCTTGTGTGTTCCCCTTAGGCTAACGAGAGGAAAGCTTGTTTGGCTTCCCACCATGGTTCAGCCTCACCTCCCTGTAACCGGACAGACACCACCTACAAAGCGGGGCTAACTATGGGAAGGATAAAAGGAACAATCAAAAATGTGGCATGTTCAGCTATAATACAAACAGGAGCTATAAAAAGGTGACAGAAAGAGGATGGAAGTGCAACCAGTAGCTACAAAGAGAAATTATGCAAACTTTCAAAAGCACTGCAGTGATGTAGTATTTAGTGGGCTCTTAGTAAGGGGTTAGTATTTGTGCACTGATTGTATCTCTGATTTACAAAGCTCTTTTCATTCAGAGATCTACAAGTGTCTCACACACACTAGTGCCAAAGTCACTGCATTTGCGAGTAGAGAGAGCCAGCTCTGGAATGTCATTAAAAGCAAATGCCGTCTAATGTTCTACTTTTTAAAACCAAATATCAAAGAGAGGAAAAAAAGAGAGTTGGAGGAATGGGGAGGAGGGAGGTAAGAGTCAATTGCTTTTGCAGAAACTGCAGTTTCTTTCAAAAAACCTGTCACTGACATCTTTCCCCAGAAAACATTTTGTCATGCACATCAGCGTATGTCCTTAAGGAGATCAATCTAGAGAAGGAGTCAAACCAACAATCATCATGTGACAGATTTTCAGATGGTGTTCTCATCAATCACACTGATAATGAGGTGGCAAATTGCTGTCTTATAGCAAAACTAGAAAGACAACTACCCCAGTAGGTGTCAATGAATATGTCAAAGGATTGTCCCTAGGGGAGTCTGAGAAGGTTCTCAGAAACCTTTTTGTGAAGCCTGAATGCAGAATACTTTACCGATCACTAAAGAACTTGCACTGACATGCTATTTCCCCATGACATTTGAACCACCAATTTCCTAGCTCATGGTGAGTACCTATTTGGTAAACACTTTGGGAGTTTTCTTTCACCTTTATATATACTGAAAAATCTTCTTTTAATATTAGCTTAGTCTTTCATCTCCTATAGAACATCCAAAGCAAAATTTTACAAGTTATAAGCAAGCAAAATGCCTAAAAATGTTTAATGACTAATAATCACTGTGACCCAGTAACAAAAATTCAGAATTAACTTGTTTAGATTATATTCTGAGCTATTTTCTTAGGTTAACTAGTACCTTATACTCTGTCTTCTTGAAGTAAGTAGTCCTGTTTATAGAATAACCTGCTATTAATCTGCAGAGCTGAGCTATCAGTACAGTGACTTTTGAAAGATAAAATGGTCTTTTTGTTCTCCATTTCCTAAGTCCCTTAGCATCTGAATTAGAGCCCAGTATGCTCCTGCAGCTCCAGATCATGCAGTGGTGAATTGCCATCACTCCAGGTTGTGTTCTAGAGAGTTTTGGTGGCAGACACACTGCTGTTTGCCAGGCCTGAGTTTTTCTTGAAAAACACTTTGATAAAGATCTTAATTTGGAATCAGATACAAAAAGAAAATATCCATCCAATTAATAATATTGCACTAAGAGATTTTATGCTGAGACAAGGCCATGTTTCAATATTAAATACTTCAATGCAAACATTTCAATTCGATTTGGGGTATATATGGTGTCTAATGCAACTGTGTCTAGTCTTGAGATTAATAATGCAGAATCATACATGGAATAAGTTTTCTAATATCCATTTGGGCTTGTGTGGCTGAGGTCAAATGCACTGGGAACACACCCTCATTTCTGTATAAAATTGTAAGCGTATGGTTGATAACTCATAGTGCACATGGTAATTAAATGGCATTATCTGGTGTACCTTTACATTGCAATTATATGCAAAGCCTTTGTATATAAGCACACAGATTTCACGTGTGCAGCTGCCTGGGGTTACACATGCCTGGGGTTGTCCCACCGTCGAGAATATTTAGGCATTCAAAGCCACTGAAACATACTTGGTTTTATATTCAGCTTTTGTCATATCAAATTAAACATGTGCCAAGCACATGTAACAATAAGAAACGTAATTGCAAGCAATAATAGCGCAAAGGCAAAGAAGACCCGAGCCCAACGTATTCTCTGTATACCACTTACGCTTGCTTGCTGGCAAGTTTTGCCTAAAATAAAACGAGGCATCAGCCTAGTTTCACATGCATCTTCTGTCAGAAGATGGTTGTGGCAGTCTGAGAAAAGCAGTCCAAAAGATTGTTTTGCAGAATGTCAAAAGATAGAAACTGAAACAATGTCTGGGATTGTTTCTGCTTCCGACCTTTGACATTCCATGAAACAATATACTGAAGCACAGCTCTACTTCAACATTATGAGTAATGTATTTCAAAGGGTTTATGAGCCTTATCTAATTCCAGTTAAAGTTAATGGAAAAATTCCCACTGAACAATAGTAATAGTAAGTGTAGTCTTGTTGGATTGCCAAGGGGCCAGCTGTGAAAGGACCACTATTGTGCTAGACGCTCAGCGGAGCAGTAGCAAGCTCAAGTCCCAGAGAATTTATGATCTAAACAGACAAGACAACCCCATGGGGAGGGAACAAAATAGCCCAGGAACTGAATGGCATCCTATTATACCATGCATAATTGAGTCATATCAGTATTTAGTATCTTGGATCTTAATCTCCCAATTAATACAATTGGCATTAGAGATTTGAACTAGAGCAATCCCAATTGCATCTTAATTGGAAATTTGTTTTGGTTTGAATTTCCATTGTATTTGGGGCTCTGTCCATATTCCTTTATTTTCTTACCTGGACATTTAAGACATGAACAATGTGGCACCCCAGATGAGGTAGCAGGTGTATTTTTTGAAGGCAAGGGACCATCAGAACCTGAGTAAGCATTACAAGAATGTCAGTGGCATGTACCTCGTCATACGCTGTAGCTCTCCATATATTTACTAAAACTCAAAGAAATCTGCTATGATAAGTGCTGCTGAGACTGGCCTGCCATGGGATTTAGGATATTTTCCTTTTCACACGTGCCCAAACAAAGCAGCAAAGCAGAGAGTGAAAATCAGTGTGAAGATCAGTGACAGTACTACCATCCCTAGCCAAGTTGGCTGTCCTCCTCTCATGCTCCCCGGTGTGTGGCTAGCTTGGAGGGTGGTGAGTCCTAACCATCTGACCTTGTGGATCACTTAGACTCAGGAGGGGTGGCTGGTTTTCCCCTTCTTTTTACAAATTTCATAAATAGTTTCAGTATTGGGCCCTTACTTGGCTAAATGTGTAAAACATATGTGCTATGGCTTCTGTACTGATCAATGTTAGCACCCAGGAAAAGACCAGGTCACTTAACAATAAAATCTAGATCCTTTTGGTTTCAGCGATGCAAGAGATATTATCAAGTATCCTTTGAAAGATATGCTTGCAGTATGGTCACAGGAAACAACCTGGTTTCATCATTATAAAAATTGTGATGTACTTGGCAATTAGGTGAAGCATGAGATTTCTTCAACCATTCCTTTCCTTAAAGGCTCGGGGTGGGGAGGAGGAGGGCAAGGAGGCATTAAGGAGGTTGCTACTCTGAGCCTGCATTAAAGCCCCTTCAGATTTTCAGTCATGTTGTCCCAGTCTGAAAATTTGTAAGAGTTTTGATGCACTATAAGCAGTGAAACCCCACAGCTGCTCTTCACATCCTGAAATTAGTCTCTGCCCCAAGACTGTCTTGGAGGATTACGTGATCCTTTCTTGCCACCCACTCACTCTGTCATTTCCTAAACTCTGATGTTTTTTACATCTCTGGCACTTAAAAGAACATATGTACATGTCTATCCCTGGAGCAGACTGCAAACATGTTTTTAGAAGTACACAAGAAGACATCTATTTCATAGGTCATCCAAAAGTAACTGGCTTTTATTGTTAAGGGACTCAAGGGAACACATGTACCGCTGTCGGCTTCCCTCCACACCCACTGTACAAGATGACTACAGAATCAATTTAATCAAGAATGAAGACTGCATAATTCAAGCAACAAGGTCAAAAGTCTTGTGACTACAGGAAAAGTGCACTGGTTTAACTTCAGTCAGTTTTTAAATCAACATTATTAAAGCTTGGTTAAATAATTAGGTAAGTAGATTAATACTGCTTCTAATTTAATTTAAAGCTAAGCTAATTTAAGACAAACTAATAGCTGCTCTTTTAGGCTAAAATTAATATATTCCCACAAGAGTTTGCACTGATTACCTAAATCAATTAAATTAATATCCTAGGTCAAATCAGTGCAACATTCCCATGTAACTCAGGCCTTAAAAAAAGGGGTTTTAAAGATAGATATCTCAGTGAAACACTTAAGTAGTAGTCTGAATCCTATTGAAATCAACGAGACAGGAGAGCATGCTGCCAGCAAGGCATACGCTGAAGTGTGTTTCTGAATGAGTGGCTTCATTCTCCTCAGGAACCGACCTCCACTTCAGTGGGAGTCTTCTTAGGATCATGGCAAGTTCGTATTTTTACTTCTCCCACGTTAGCAGATAGAGACTAATCATTGTTACTTTCACATTAGCTGGTCTAAATGATTTGTACCAGTGTATCAACAGCCTAATTAATGCAGGGATCAGGACAAACTATGAACCTAGAGATATCTGCGTAAATATTCAGATAACTCCCATGTGCTGAGTGGTCACGGCTGTCCTGCTGTCCCCACTTACACTATCTAGGACAACAACACAAACTGCTGGATTTTTCAGCAGGGTAGATGGGTGTTGCATGGTAAGTATGGACCCAGCTGGCATAGTGAGTTACTCCAGATCCTCCCGAGCCACCAGGTTGTGTTCCAATGTCTTTTATATGTTGTTACTATCTGTTTTTTCTCCTTAAACTCAGGAGACGCATACACCATTTCATAGCTCAGCATCTTCTTTCTTGTGGTCCTTGCTCCTTCCGTATGACTCTGAAGCTCTTTTGGGTAATAGCTGTTCTCTTCCACCTTCAGTCCTGTGCTTATGCTGTGTCCTTGTATTTCTACATGCTCATATGAATTGTATTTAAAGCAAGTGCAGTATCACAGCTGCTTCCTGCAGTCCCATTTGGGATTTGCACCTCTTCCCCATGACAGCAGGTCAGCTATTGCTAGACATTTGGGAATTCTTGTGCTAAAGGAGAGGGGCTCAGCTCTCACACAAAGCACTGACAAAGTGTTTTCACCTACTGCACTCCTCTCATTCAGCACCATTTGTATTCAAAGTAGCAGGAAATGATGGATGGTTCGAATATTGATTATCTTTCATACAAACCACATAGCTTGTGTGTTGTAGTTAGGCCTTGGTAGTACAGAGATGAAAAAGCTCTGATGATCAGAGTAACAACTTTTTTTTCTACTTCTTTTAGGGAATGGCACCCCAAACAGCATAGGAGATTGTCAAAATGCAAATGAGTTTGTAGTGCCTTCACACCTGATGCTCTTTACACTGACTTGTGGAGTGAGGCCACTGCGTGAAGAGGAGAAATATATTCCCTCACTAATTGGATTCTTGTCCCTCTGATATGGGAAAGCTCCTGGCAGATTGCTCTGCCTGACTTCCAAGTGGGTGTGTTGCATCTGTGTGTATGGAAAAGTCTAATATAAGGGTGCTGCTAAATCATGTTTAGATAATTAGCTCTTGGTTTGTGCAATAGCTGCTTGTAGTGTGGGAGATTTACTGATGAGGGAGAGCCTGCAAAGATTTAACCCTGCTACCCTTCAGCCTCTTGTGTGCTTTTGCAAACTATGCTCAGCCCTGACTATGCCTCCAAACTGAGATGAAGGCTGTGCCCTACTCTGATTTCTGCTAGCACCTCTTACAGCTTTCTCTGGTGCTTTCTACCTGGTATGAGTGCTACTTCAGCGCTTGCTTTCTACCATAACCCTGCAAAAACAGTTGCATAAACAGTCAACCCCAGAGCTGAAATAGAAAAGAAAGGAAAAGAAAGGAAAGTAAGAAAAATATCCTGTGATGGGAGCTAAAGAGGCCATATCTACAATATATGGACACAAGCCAGCACAGGTCTGCGATGCTAGTGCCTAGCCAAGAATAGATAGGTGGAGTGGGAAGAAGAAGAGGGGCACTGAGCAAGGCTCTGAACAGGCAAGTGGGCTCAAACCAACCTTCCCAGTGCATGACTGAGAGGTGGGCAGTTGTATGCAGAGTGCGTTTTTGTCCTCCGCTCATTATTTATCAGCCATCTCCAAACTCTCATCCCTTTACCCAGCTTTATCTAAGATTTCCTTTCAAGTCCAAGGACATAGGCCACCATTTTTCTTCTGCTGTTCTTAAATCTCTTCTCTGCTTTTTCTGTACAAGAGCATTTGAAGCTCTTCTCTGTTTCCCTGTGTTCATACTTGATGGGTAGTGCACGTCTCCTAATGTCTGTCAGTTGGGTAAGAAAAAAGCAAGCTGTTCCTGCATGTTTAGTCTCTGTGTGGTCTTCATATGTCTTGCTCCGTCTGTGGCTGCTTGCTAGGACTCAGGTATACGTCCACTGGATCACTTTTTACTGCATAAAAGCTGAGCACATCATGCAGCACATTTCCATAAATATTTACTTGACTGTTGATACAAATCTAAATCAGCTGTCTTTCAGTTCCTTTGGATCACTCTGAGTGTTCATTGGCAGAAATAGATATGAATTTAAAGCAAATACTGAAAATAACCTCAGGCTGTGACTTCTGAATTGCAAAATGTGAGTATTACACCAAAAAGATCCTTCTAAGCCTTGTGGCCACCTAGCTCATGTACAGAAAGGTTCTAGCAAATCAGCTTGAATGATGAATATCAACTGTTAGCAAGATATAGCTTATAAACAATTTACTGGCCGTCCATCAAATCATACAGGCAATAAAATCTATACACAAGACAGAACTTGTTGAAAAAATAATGGTGTACAAATTATTCATCCAGCTGCAGGTAACACAAATAGCCCATTACCTTTCTTTGAGTTGGGTATATTCTGTACTCATGTACAACATTCACAGAAAAGCTCATAATTAGTAAATTAAAACATTGCATGATTCAGTCAAAGAGGTGTAGCTATGAAACACAATCTGTAGCACATATGTTTAAGGTAACTCCCTGGCAGTGGACAATTAAATTATTTTTTTATAATTAAAATGCCAACTGGAACAGTAACTGCCAATGAAATTGGTACGATTATTCACTGTTCCTCTGGAAAAAGAGCACCTTGAACCTGATTCTGGTCTCCCTTGCACTCAGTTTATACAAGTGAGAACATAATTAGGGCTACCCATTCTGCCTTTAAAAAATGAATTATTTCATTAGGACTAAATGCTGGTAACAGCATGCTAGGTGAGCTAGGGATTTTTGTAGTGTGGGTGAAAAGTTAAAAATGTGCAGTGACCGTTTGTGTCTGGACAACTGTACTTAACCCCTTTCTTTAGAGTGCAGATTAACTACCGAGAAGCAGAAGACAATACATCTTTGCAGAGGAATGTTGCAATGTAAAAGCCTCATGCAACTTCATTATTTAATCTGACTGAATGATAAGTAAATCCAAATGGAAGTAGAATAACTCTAATTATATTCCAGGCAAGGCAACATGCACCAACCCTGATTTCCTGCAAAGGAAACTGCGTTGCCAGTGAAGGAATCTCCAGTTTCATGTACAGATCCCTCAATAAGGTAAAGAATAAAATAAAAGGTTACCTGTTTGAATTTCTAAACACAGACTTAGCTATGTGGTTTCATTATTTTTTTGGTCAAACACCTTTGCTTGTATCTAGTACTCTTTAAGTCTTTGCTCATCTATAAAGAAGGCAGGATATGAACCAAAAAAAAAAAAAAAAGTCCTTTAACAGTGTTAAGAGACTGATTGATCTCACTTAAAGAATCAAAATAGTGCAGTAAATTAGGAACTGACAGGTCCTGACATCAATTTACTCTCTAATTCTTAGAGAGCTACTTCCAAGCTTCAGTTCCCTCGTGTGTTTAACTGCAAACTGCCTACTTGTAACTGACGGAAGTTCCAGGAGATTTTACTGATAATAAAATACGACTGATCTTGCACTGGAAATTAAGTGGCTGTTTTATCCTTTCTTCGCACTGCTTTGGAGATGATGTATGTTAACTGTTACTGCCACTTCATGTGATAAATACATTTAATCTTGAGGAATCAAGAGAAGTCATGATTTCTCCTACCAGTGTGAATTAAGCCAGTTACTGTATTCCATATGTAGCTTTTCCAGCACAGACTATACTGATTAAGGAGTAATCAAACTATTCCTACTCAGAGGTATGTCACATAAAATTATTGATGGAAAGGAAGTGAGCTTTTGAGCATACTACGGAAGTACAGTGCTTGATCTTTCAGTGTGTTTGGCTCTGATGGCAAAAAACAAGAGTTTGCAGATGGTGTTGACACTTTTCTCCTTCAGGTTGCTAATATTTCATACAGAGCTTTAAAAGAAAACAAGAATTAAAAAATGCGATAGGATCAAAGCAAACAGACTGGGTTATGAACCCAAATAAAAATGTGAGGAGTCTAGAGACAATATGGGGAAATTTTGTCTTATAATTTCAAGGATTTTTCTCATGGGAAAAGTAACACTTTGCTTTAATAAAAGAAAATAAATAGTTACGAGCACAACCCATTTGCTGTTTGATGTAACAATGTTATCTGCTCTCTGGGCTTTTCTTGTTTCTGTTCAAGGCATAAAATAATTATTGAAGAGGGCTGTTTCATCTCCGTAGAGTACAAAAGTCCTCTTGCTAATTGCCACATCAAATGACTAGAGGACCCCAATGGAAACCTTCAAATGACTGTGAAAAAATTCAGGCCATCACTAAATGCTGGGCACTTTTTTTGTGTGTGTGATTTCCCATTGCAGATTAGGTTACTTGGGTGTGGGCTTATCACACAGGAAAGGCCTGGCTGCAGATTAGTTCTGCACCATTGCAGGTCTGTTATGCCAGCTTCATCCTTGACCAAATCGATGGCGAGCACCTTTATTGTATTTTTGTGATACGAAAGAACACTGGACTGTCCAGGCAACAAAAGCAGCAGCAGAAGGCCTACTGTGTTTCTAAAGTGTTACTTCTCTACTTTTTGTCATGCACCAGTGACATGAGTGCCGGGTCCCAGACTTTAACCTCACACAGAGTCAGAAAAAAGCTGTCAGTCTCGGCTTGTTCAAAGACAATTCCTTTGTGAAGATCAGACTAAAGTGGCATGGTCCATATACTCACTAAAGCATGCCAAGGAGTCAGAAAGTCATAATCCGCCTTTGTACTTATGGCCATTCACATTTTCCTCCATAGCTGGTGCCCAATTACCAGTGCTGTAATTTTTTCTATTGTTAGAAAGCCATAAGGGTTTAGCTACCACTTATCCAATCGGGGTCATGACCTGATGTATTTAGGCTTTGCAAATATAAGTAACAGTTCCCTTATCAGTGTCACCAGGACTCTTTAACACTTAGCAAGCAGAAAGATAAATATACTTGGCAGATACAATTTGATCCATTGCTAAGCCTTCCATTTTACCAATGACCCATGGCGCTCTGGCATTCAAGGGTATGTTAACTACTATAACCTTACACCCTTCAGAGCCAGCTCAGAAACTGGCCAACTTATGCTTACAGGAAAGACTTACACATGACAGCCTGTCAACCTGATCTGTAACACAAGGGTTCGCACTGGGAAACCAGTGACGATTCTCACCTTGCTTGCACTCGCTCTGCTTTGGCCCAGTTTTAGCAGAATTCCTCCCGGCTTACACCAGGACAAGAATTGGGCTCTGTCCAGGCCAATTCACTTCCAGGAGGAAGCCAAAGCCAGCTGATTTCTGCGTTGCTATTACTGGAAGTATCGCTTTTTACTTCTTGACTTTCTTTGATTAACTGGACAACTTAAATATTGCTTTATGCTACTTTACAACTTCAGATTTTTCCAGACAAGTTCTGATTACTTTCTTCTCCTCTTTCAGATTCTTTCTAAGACCTCCACCAGCCACAAGGTCTACAAGAGACAGGACAAGGGCCTGACTTCAGAAGCTGGCGACCGCAGATTCTCTCCTTCATCTACCCCTCTGGCAGATTCCGAAATAAGTATCCTTAGTACGGTTATGTTTAACAGGCATATATTTAAGAAGACCTGAAGACACAGCATCAGATCTAGAGAAACATCTCTTTTAAGCAGAATAGGGCAAGAATTCAAGTGTGAACCACTAGTGTGAAAATCCTATAATAAAATGATCCAGACAAGCTAGAGTTTTTCACTATCTTGAAAACGCATCTTGATTGACTAGAGGTCTGAAAGTTTGAGGCACCAGGTTACTGCCTCTTCAACAGTAACTTGAGAAACCTATCCATCATTTTTCACAGAATGAAACTTCCAAATGATATTCTGCAGTCTAAACAGAAGGGAATTGAAATGCGGTTCTTACCAGAACAAGTAGGCATTGAGTAGGCAGAATCCCTAGACTGCTTTGCAAATCTCCATCCAAGTCTTCCTTATTCTCACTCTAGAATTTCTTCGATACTCACATTTAGGTTTTATTAATGTCACCATAAACTGCATGGGTGGGTGTATGGGAGGAATTAATGATAAAGTTACTGTTCTATCCGTTCTCTTACGAGATGCTTGGCAAGGAGGCAGTGTTCTCACCCATAAGTAATACACTGGGAAGACAACTCTGTCACTGCTTGAGAGCTGACTAGTTCAGACCCCACTCGTAAGAATCTCTTTCCACTTAAGGCAATACTCACTGGAAGACGACACAACCCTGAACACTTTACAGCAGCAGAAGAGATTTGCAAGCAAGAAGGAGCAGAACATATTTTCATACGCTAACAAATTTGTATGCATTGCTGTGGAGCCCTGACTCCTCATATGAAGAAATTCCGTAGAGCGCTGTTGTTAACTAGATTAGACATAAAGCAATACTGGTAAACACCAGAGCCAGCCCTTGCACTAACCATGGAGACTTCACACCTTAAGATGTCCTTTTTAAAACTACAAAGGCTTCACAAGCTGGTTTTATTTATTTCCATCAAGTGGGCAATTTTTATGACCACTGCAAATATCTTCTATCAGAGTATCCTCCTTCATTAAGTTATAATATGCTTTAATTCTCTGAAGTGCTTAAATGCTAGTTAGCTACTAGAAGAAAGTAGATAACTTCTTTTAGGAAAATTAAGAACAACCTAGTACTTACAGTGGCATCTTAACCAATCTAAAAGGATGGCTAAGACTCCTTATTCTTATTAAAATGGCTTAGTCAGAATTAATGGCTAAGTAGCAGCACCAGCTCATTCATGTATGCAATTGGGTCATGACTGGGTCAGCATTTCAGTCATGAGGAAAGCAGAGAGTCTAACTTCTCACTTAAATATATATCCATGGACATAAGGGATTGTTTGGCCTTCAGGCCAACGTCTGGAATGCAGAGGTGAACCTGTACTTTCTAACAGGCAAGCTCCCCTGTCCCCTCTCTCACGTATAAGTTAAAAGCTTTACCTGAATAAAAACTACCAGGTTGTTTTTATACTCTGAATAACAAGGGAATGTTGTGGTACGATCACTGCTTTCAGCATTATGAGTGTAACACGTTACCAGCAACAATGCAGTGTCAGCACTATTAATTCTAATGCAAAAGCCTTTTAACACAGTCCATTCTTCAAAATCTCGAAGCGCTAAGTAAGCATAGTTTTTAATAATTTTTAACCCAAGAGACAGTAACATAGTGCTGGACCTAGCCCTTACAGTATGCAGCGGCAGTTTTGAAGGGTGAGAATCCAGTCCTCATCCAGAGGATACCAAAGTCCATGCTTTCATGATCCAGTACAGACTTCGCAAGCATGTCTCCACTGCTGGCCAGCTGAACTTATAGATTCAGACTCTGTTAGTCCAGCTCAAATCACATGATTATTGCTGTTACTATTATTATTGTTATTATTGAACTAAATATCTAGTTTAATTTCCTTAGAGTTCATATCCTTTGGAAGTGCTTTTTGGAAGTTTTCTTTTCAAGTGGCAGCTATATGGGACTTAAAACAGATGATATATTTTAGGCTGTCACTCTTATCTGGAGCTGAGATGCTCAGGAGAATAGGGAATTCTTTTTTGTTTTTTAATGATGTGTTAGGGCATGGAGTTTCCTGAACATTTAGCAAAGGGATGTCAGGGTGAAACAGCTGCACATATTAAACCAGCAGTGAAATCCAACTCCTTTTCATCTTCTCAGTTATACAGCTCTTTGTGAAATTATTCCACAGGGCAATGTGTGAATAACTGCTAACTAATGTATGATCAATTCCATTTTAAGGTGGTACAAATGGGACTGCCTGCATAGTGTTGACATAGGTGATGGAGCGAGCACTGAGAAAATGCAGTGTCATAAATTGATTCAGGTTAAATGGCCTGATTCTTAGCTAATTATTTTATAGTTCATTGACATTCAGCAAACCTTGTAGCCACAAGGTGCCATGAGATAGCTGTAAACAGAAGGTCTTTGATGCGACAAATGGTATGTAGGGGCAGTTCCATACAGTCATCCTAACACAAAGGCTCATTTACAGGGCTACTGCCAAAATAAAAAATAAATCAAGCCATAACGGCTATTCTGATCCTGCCTGGAAAACTCTTAACTGAAAGAATCTGATGCACTGACCTTACCTTTCCCTTATCTGTTCCTCATCTCTACTCCAGTTACAGTCTGGAAGATGTTTACAAAAAGTGTGAAGAGAAATCAACCCATAATTTATATGAGTATTAAAGTAAAATACTGCTGGAAACAGACATTGTAATCAAATACCACTTTGTAATTTAAAAAAAAATGTTAGCAATCTTTAAGAGTCATGCAGAAACAAGAATACGGCTAAAATAATACATCATGTTTACAAATACCCTTCACTCTCCTTTAGAAGCAGCCAGGGTGTCCTAATTGATAGTGCACTCAATAGGGTGGAGGGGGGAACTGATAAAAATAGTTTATTTTAGTCGGATTTTAAATTAACAAGTGAGATGTCTTGATCTACATGACTGGCTCTGATCTTGTTTGGTGTGTGTTCTTCATCATTTTCCCATTAAAAAAAGGCTATCTCTTCAATAAGCAACAAAGCCTCCTTTTCCTTTTTGTTTACCAGAAAGTTCTCTTGTGTCTCTTCATATTTATTTCAGAGGTTCCATTGCCTAGTGTGTATTACTCATGCATTACTCAGATCTATCAAGCTGCATTTAGATGAGAATTTGAAACTAAACTAAACATACAAACCAATATTTTACCAAAATAATGCTACCCTAAATACACATAAGAACAAGGTATGGTTTTACCAAGGTGAGGCCTTGACAGATTTCTTAGATAAAAAAGTATATGACCTGTACGTATTAAACTTAATCGATTGGCTTTTGATCACTACAGATCAGAATTTGAGATTTACTATGTACTATCTCTCACAGTCTGACTTTATTCATGGATTGGAAGGGGAAGAAAAACTTCCTTGCATTCCCAGACCTCGAGGAGTTTCTGAAGTTTGAATCACATAGTCGTTGTACCAGACTAACCAAATAGACATTAATGAAAAAGCTTAACAGTGCAACAAACTCTGTTTAAAGAAGCTCACCCAGCAACCATTTCAATGTTTTGTCTTTTGTTTAAAAGGTCAGCAGAATTAATTCACTGTTGCCAGAGAAGCTGACAAAATATCACACTGCTGGTCACTGATTAGAGGGCCTGACTATGGAGATTCAAAAAGATCAGGGCCCATTTATCTTATTTTTATCAAAGTCCACGACAATCCCAGGAATTCTGTATCCTTCCTTTTCCTTCCTTCTCCCAAGATGGAACAGTTCAAGATTGTTTTGTGATGTGGTGTAGGACATCCCTAGGATCAAGCATCTGGTATAGGAAATTCATCAATAGTAAGCGCTTAAAAAAACCTTCAAGCATTAAGTTATTGATTCACTGTTAGTGATTTCAAAATGTCCGTCAGGCACTGTTTTTCTAGGACCACTGGGGCTCCCATCTATATTCATGTTCATGTCAATGTGTTTATTCATGGCTCGAACTCAGGATAGTAAAAATATGTTAGATTACCAGTGATAATCAGCATTCATTCAAGTGTATTATTGGGGAAAAAAATGACACTTTTTGCCACAGTGACTAGGGCAGGAAGGGATAACCACATGAAATGGGATTTGTTGAGGAACAAACATGCATTTCTTATACAATTTAACATCCCAAAACCCACCAAGACTTGCAAATTCAAAGTTTTCCCAAATTAAAAGTAGAGGAAAAATGTGATTTCTCCTGGAACTTCCACCTACAAATCTTAAAATATTTCTCCTTTTATTTCCTTCTATTTTTCCTTGCTGGAAAATGGTGAAGTATGAGAAAGAAGGGGAAAGTGCTTACTTTAAACAGCAAAAACTTGTGAAAAGCTGAATGCACCTTTACAGAGTTCTAAGCATTGCCATCTAAACAAAACCCTAAAACGGCAAAAGAAAATTGGAAAGCACAGAAGGAAACTTACTTTCCTCTGCTTCTGATATCAGTTTCCTCATTTGTTTTGTGGGAAATCTATTTGGATTGAACAGTGTGTCAAAGTGAAGGATATCAGTTTTGCAATTTTATTTGTCTGACCCACTTAATCATAATCGCCATAAATATTTTTATTTAAGTTGGTTAATTGTACCTCCCAACTAATAAAATAAAAGCAGCTGTGCTAGAAATGTGTGGGCCGATTTTACTCCAAGCTTTGCCCATATCTCAAAGGTTCTTTTGTTCAGGTGCTTCATTTAAATTAACTTTCAGAGATCCTAGACGGGTAATGGTATCAACACAGGTCAATTAATTATAATAATCTTATGTTTATAATAATTATAATAATTTCCAGTTTCAAAATGTTCATTATCATAGAAGGTACACCATACAATTGTTCAGTTCAGTATTGCCAAGCATGTGACAGCATCATTTCTGTCTACAGGGAACGTCACGCTATTTAAGATATTCAGCTTTCTTACGCTGGTATGGAATTTTACTTTCTATTTTGTGTCTGCCCAAGCAACCCCACTTTATTTATAAGGCCTGTTCATCAGAGATACATGCATTTGCTCATGTCTGTGCAGCATCTTTTTGTCATTCATCACGATATTTTGTGACAAAACCCCCAACAAAACTAAACAAAACAACCCCACAAAGAAAACCTTGGAACAAGAATTTCTTCTTTCTTATTAAGAAATTACCCTCTTCCCATTCTCTTACTTCCTTTTAAAGACATAGTCCCCTTGATTAGCAATAAAGAGATGTCTGGTAATGGTAGGTAAATGTTACTTGCTATTCCTATGCCTGTTGGCCAAAAAAAAACTAAGAACAACGTTTGAAGCAAAAAAGCAAGCTGGAAAAATGTGTAAATGAATGTTTAATACAGACTTAGCAACCTTCTTGCAAAATGAATATTCATTCCCAAAGGTCATGAGTCAGTAGAAAACAGATTTCAAACTATTATTTTGGAGTGGGCTTTAAGTGGGGTTTAAGAGCAGACAATGAAGACTGGGAATTCAGTCTTGCTCTTGATCCCTTCAGTGATGCAGAGGTCTCGCTGAATTTGTTTTGTCAGTCTATTGGCAAGAATTTGGCATAGGAGTCCAGCCATCAATCACTAGAGTTTCTTCAGTTTAGATATAAATAGCATAGGTGAAGGTTTAGGGTTGTTTATAAAGAATCCACAAAATCTTTTTTTAATCTGCTACTGACAGATGGAAATACCACAGTATGTTTTCAGGCTAAACTCAATGCACGTTGCTCGAGACAGCTTGGCGTATAGACTGCCAGCCAGCTGGCCAAAACACAGCAAAACAGCACTTTTCATTAAATTCTTCAGTCCTGCTATGGGAAGAGAGATGGTCGGGGGCCTGCAGTGCCACCCTCGAACACCAGAGCACCGAGCTGGGCCTCCCTTGGCAGAGGCCTCGTGTAACTCCTCAAAATACACAATGTTTCTGTGCCTCGCCTTCTAAGTCATTCCTCAAATTAAAACTCTTTCCCTTTTGGCTACCTTATTATCTTTGTTTTCGGGGAAGTTCTGTACGCCAAGGGGCTCTATTATGTGGACAGGTGTGGTGGGTTGACCCTGGCCGGCGACCCAGCCGCTCTCCCACTCCCCCTCCTCAGGGACAGAGGGCAAGGGGAGAAAAGGGAATGAAAAAGCTCGTAGACTGAGGGGAAGATGAAATCGCTTACCCTTTCCCGGGCTCAGCTCCATTCCTGATGTCTCTGCTGGCACCTGGGGGCTCCGGTCGGTCGTAACAGCTCCTTCCTCCTCACACCTTTCCCCGGCTCCACACGGTCTCTCCACGGGCTGCGGGGGAATCCCTGCTCCAGCGCCTGGAGTGCAGCCTCCTCCTCCTCCTCCTCCTTCTCTGACCTGGCTCCTCGCAGGGCTGTTTCTTTTTTTTCCCCCCCTCATCCTGTGTTTGCCCAGCATTTTTTGCCCTTCACAAACACTCCTTCCCTCAGGCACCACCAGCTGAGGCGCTTCGCCTGAGACCGGCTGGAACCGGCTGGGACCAGCCGTGCCCTGCCCGGGGCTGCCCTGCCCTCGCCTCACAGAGGTGCCCTGCGGCACACCACCCCCCCCCGCCCCTGCTGCCAGCACCCTGCCAGCTACACCCAATACAACGGGTTTTTACATTAAATCGCAAAGGTGACTCCGGTGGTGGCCATTATCGCTGAGGGGCGGGCAGCAGGCAGGCAGCTCTGCTCCCTCAGGTTGTCACCCATCCAACAGGAGCTGTGGAACTCAGCCAAGAGCTAAGACCCATCAAACAGGAGCTGTGGAACTCGGTGAAGAGCTAAGCATGGCATCGTCAGCCTAGTAAGTAGTTTTACTGTGAGACAGTTGATTTTTATTAGTCTGTTGTTGTGCCCAGTTGCTCCTAAGGCAGCTTTAAGGGATACCCGGTGACAACATGGAGTCAGGTCTGAAGAGGTTCCAGTACTGAGTGACACCTCAGAAGTCCCTGGCCTTCTGAGGTCACAGCAAGGCAAAAAGCCACCCAAGCTCCTGGGGCTTGGGCATGTCTGCCATCTCGGAGGCTGGGACATGGCCTGAGGGCTGGGATGTGCCGTGGGCCTGGGCAGAGTTAGTCCCACAGCACAAGGGGGAGGCCTGGACAAGGAACCTGCCTGGGCCGCGGATGCCACAGAAACTCGATTTTAGAATAGCCATTTCTATCTTTCCATAGCACGTTTCAGCAAAATATTGCGCTACGGTAAAAGACTGGCTGAAAATAAAAATCCAAGTCCTGCACAGTGTTAGCTTCCATTGACTTTACTGGCAAAAGCAAGGTATTTGGTATTCCTGCTAATACAGATGTCATCGCTGTTGGTACACTGCTTTTTCTTGTGAAAGGCAATGTGCTGATAGATAATGCCAGTATTTCCAGTCCCAGATATTCAGCTGATACGAATGTGTCCCCAAATACTGCTTTTCAATGGCAAATGTAGATACCTTTATGTTTGCATTTTGATGTCTGAGGCCTCCTGAAGCTTTTTCCAAGCTCCAGACACATAACCAAGAAATTCCCTTTTCAAAAGTCAGAAGAGCTGAGTTTCTTATGAGAGTCTGATCTCCACGCCAGAGTAGAACCATCAATTTATGAAAAATAGTATTACAACTGCCATGCTGGCTGACAGAACAATAGAAAATCAATTACACTGGCACCCCCCCGCCTTGCAGAGTGAGGCTGTGTGAGCTTTCTCAACAGACATAGCAGATGTTTCTTAAAGACTGATTTTTGAAGCCTCTTTCTTTAGGGAAATTGGGCGTCCTTTGACAAATATTATGTCTTTGCTTCCTCAGTTACAGATTACCAATCATTTAGTGTTTCCACGAGTGGTAGGCTTTATCACTGAAACACCTGTTAAATGCTGGACTAAAATCACTAATTCTCGGCGTGTGGGCCACGAAGCTGCCTGCAGATGGGGACACTTGCCAATAACCTCAGCAAACCAACACTGCATAGAGTTAAAAATGTTTGTCCCATTCCCTTCCCCATCATACCATCCTTCTCTGTCCTTGATTTTTACATCTAGAGAAAAATACAGTATTTGGTATTAGGACTTACTTTTGAGCAGCCCCCATTTTTAGAGATGTAGTCTCCCGGGTCAGGGAAGGACTTATTTTTTGAATGCCTAATACATATTTAAAGGCTGATAATAGCACGGGATAGCTCCAAGAATGTTATATAACTTATAGAGTGTCTATTAAAAAAGGAGAGACTTTGCCATTTAAAAAAATAGAAGCCTGTGAGATTCCCACCATCTGGATGGAGTCTTTTTTCTTCCCAGATGAATTAGTTGTCAGGGGAGGAATTATTTTAGGCATCAAGTAACCCCTGATTGTGAGTGACAGACTAACACAAGAGCAGATGCAAGGTTAGTGCTGCCTATCCATTATGTGGAAAGGAGACCCATGCATGTCCTACTTACTGACTTGGGTTATTAAAAGAGTAACTAGAGGTGGGTCAGACCCAGAAGATAGCTCATACCGCTCACAACAGATGTTCTTTCACAAGAGAGAAAGCAAACACTGGATACTTTCTGGGGATACTATAGAAGAAGGGGTCTTCACTGCTTACAGCAACTCACTAGTTCAGATTTTCAACAGAAGCACAAAATGAACTTTTTCACTTAAACGACAGTTACTTTGATAAACTTTCTTCGGGTCGGAATTCTGCAGAAATCGTCTCCTGGTATAACACCATTATTTGCAAGTACCCTATGCGCAACAGCACCTTGATGAATCCAAATAAATAGAGCAACTGGCAACATTTTGAATACACCTTGAGATAAAAATCAGTTTTCACCAGCTCCTATTTCAGCTAATGGAATTGTCTTTATTTAAGTAAACACGGATATCTATAAATCCCCATGTCCTTGCAGACAGAGTAAGTTTATTATGGGAAGCTTTGGTAGTATCTACTCAACAATGATGCATTTATAGCTTTGTGTAATGTAAGCTATAGCCCAATGTACAATAAAAGAGGCATTATTATAGTAAAAGTGTATGAAATGCTGTCTAGAAATTTTTGTTCCATCTGATTTCTGTATGAATTCAAACCCCAAACCCTGTTCACCCAGGTCTTTACCCAGGCTTCTGAATTTAGAACAATATCTGGATTAATCTCACATCCATTTTTATTTATTTAGTGGACCCAAAGTAAGCCTGAGATGGTCTGAGTCTGAAAATTCAAAAGTGAAGTGGTAGGCTGCGAAACATTTCACAGCCTGAAAGAAAAATAATGTCTACAATCAATAAATACTGCAAACCACAACCTGGCCTTTTTAAAATCTGGTATAAAGAGAGCAGATTGTCAAAATAAACAGGTATATGAAATAAATGTGTGCTAAATGTTGTTGAGATTTGATCATTTTCTCTTTAGAGAACTTGATGAAACACAAGAGAACCGTGGACAGTGCTAGCTGAAAATAAAGACATAAAAAACAGTGCCATCTTGTGGTAAGTAAAATACTTTGAAAAGAGAAAGTCAATTTTTCATACATACTCAAAAACCTACATGTTAGAGTAAAGCTATTTAGAACTTGAGGTGATGTTTTTCCCTTCCTCTGGGTGGGTTTCTTTAATGAGATCACAACTGATGATGTTAGAAAAATAGAAGCAATAAAAACCACATTTTTTTCCATCAAGAAACGAACCGTAGCTACATTAAGTTTAAATGAATATAATCATGTCATTGTGTTGCCTTATTTAGCATAAATCACTAGTCTCCATATTTGAATTACTGAGGCAGAAGGCGATTAATACTTATCCCTGATATCTCACTGCTGAAATGCCGTAAAGCCGAAACTGCCGCTCAGGGCAGCTGTGCAGCAGTAAGGCAGTGTCACCTCTGTGGAAGATCCTGTTGAAGAAACGAGGCATATTTTCTGAGAAAAGATTCTCTGAAGTTACGCAGTCTGCCCAGGCAAGCGTGTGCTGTTTGGAATGGGGTTGAGAGTATCAGTACAAGAACTTATCAGTGTCTTGCTCTAATTACTGATTAGTATGACTAAAAAGAAACCTGAAGCTTTATCATGCAGAGTGACTTTGGCAAAATATTTCTCAGACCTGACTAAGACTACTGAAATCAGCAGGATCTTTTGTCTTTGACCTAAACGGAACAAGACTTCAACCTAGGGTACACATACTTCTAACATTATCCAACATTTTCTGTCTTACTCCATTAGTTTTTTCTTAAATCATGTGATCTGTTTACCAGTGCAGGTAGTAGTAATAATATAATAAAAGCTTGACAATTATTTTAGGAGCCATGGACTGTCTGGTACAGTATCTCTCAGTGAGTAATAAATACTCTGAAGTTACTCCATTAATTTGTTTCTCTTGATTGCTTTTGAGATAAGAAAAGAATTCTACGGGTTTTTTATTAAAAATGGCTTTCAAATACCTGTAAAGAAAACCTTCCAGATTTCTTGAGATTTACCAACTGTATTTATCAACAATAAAAAAACGATGAGAAGAAGGATGTATTTTATGGAATTTTCCAAAGTTCCAATTAAGATTTCTTGGAAATTGTCAAAATTAGCCTTAAAGTTAACATAATTAATTCCTAGTCCTCATCCAAAGGTATTAGAATTAAAAGAATTGCATGTCTTTGTCTGGAGTATGTTATTCATCCTAAGCAATGAGCTTAACTCTTTGCCGTAAATGTTAGGCCTACAATATTCTGCATGTTGCCAAGAGGAAAGAGGAAAATCTCTTACATCAGGAAAAAATAAAGGTAACTTCTGGCCAAACCATGAGTAACCTTATTCCCATTCAGTTTCAGGTCTTCAATACACAAACATTGGTTTTATAATACAAATGAAACTAATATCTTTTCTTTTTTATAACAACAAATGTTTTAAAATATCAGTCTATCATTTTCACTTAGCTAATTCTTTACTACCGAAGGGCCTGACATCACATACATTCAACATCTGTCAAAGTCATGTCCATGGTTTCCTAAATGCAGGCACCTGAAAACTGAAGTTTCCAAATTATGATTTGTTTCTGAAAAAGAACGGCAAAATATTTATTGTCTTTCATTGTTATTCTACATAAAAAAAGAAAGGTACACTTCTGATTTTTATTTTTTTTATTGTACATAATTGGAAAAAAACCCGCAGTTCAATGCAACTTAGGAAATATGATGCTTATGTGTTTTTCTGCAGCAGCCTCTTTGCAGAGCATGATTCTTTGATACTCAGTCTAGCAGGCAAAAAGCAACAGGTTGCAATTAGAGACCTCTAGAAGTGATTGAACACTAATGCTTTGACACCTAGTCTGTGAAAGAACTGTTGAGTCTCACAAGCACCAATACTTCATAGATTAAGAAAAAGGCTTACTGCATTCGACAGCGTGTTGAAGTCTACTAGCACCTGAACTGGCATTTCATCACTCTTGGTAGGAGCGCTCAGATTATCACAGTAACAACTGTTCAAGTGAGGGAAAGAAGACTGCAAGGCTCCCTAATGTCCCTTTCTACATACTATCTTATCTGATTGATCAAAATCTAGCTATTTGCTGGAGGAAGTGCAGGGGCTGTACTCCTAATCAACTCCATACCAATCCCCATGACTCAGCATGTGATCTCAGGGCGTATAAAACACGTAATGCAGAAGAAGTGAAGAATATGTTGAGCTATGATAGCACTTACTAGCTACCGATCTTTCTTCCAAAAAGGGTTTCCCAAGTACATGGAACTATTTCAGAAGGGTAAAGAGCAAATTGGCTGGTTTAATCTGGGTTTCCGGGAAAGGTGTTTTTGTACCATCTGAAGGATGCAACAACTGATGCAATAAAAATGCATAAAAATGTACTTGTTTACCTTTAAAAGTAGGCCCGACTTCTTAGGTGGTGCAATGTTGGTGTATAGTATTTCTGTCAAAAATAATTCACACCTTAAGCTGTTCCTCCTCTTGGCTCTCTGATGTGTGTTGAGTGTATCCATTCAGTCATATCAAAATACTATGATGGGCTGACAGAGCAACTAAGTTACATCATTGTAACACAGTTGGGTTTTTTTGGGGTTTGGGGTTTTTTTCTTGCTTTGTTTTTCGGGGTTTTTTTATTAGAAACATGATGGTATTTCCCAAATGGCTAAACTAAGCCATATTTTTCTCCTAAGTATTTCCCTAATGACTGAAATAAGTAGGTGCCATGCTCTTTGCTGATGGGAATAAAATCACACATTAAGACACAGAGTTTAGCTGAAAGAGCATCAGGCTGCTGCTCTTCTAAAATACCAGAAATGAATCATGATTTTATTATTTCCAGTCTTTGCGCTGAAAATATTCCCCAGGCCTAAAACACAGCAGAGGAATTTATTCTAGACCTTAACAGGTATTAATTCACTGACACAAAGAAATACTTGATCATAACATCGCTAGAGGAACTGATGTTAGGTTATGACCACAGCAGGTACGTGTATGAGTATATTGCCAGTGTGCACAGGCCAATGCACAGATTAAGAGTATTTTAGTCACATTTAGGTCATAATTGTCCAGAAGGTGGTGTTATGAGTCACAGGAACTGGAAGTTTCTTAAGAAAACTTAGTCACCTGAAAGTTACAAGTAGTTCTAGGCTTTGGGGAACAAGGAGGACTACTTGGTTGAACTTTAAAATGTAAAATTGCTTGATTAACAATTAAAATTTATTTATATGACACAATATGCCCGGTTAATAATGCAGGTGGAGTGAGCCACATATCGACACAAACTCACAGTCTGATATTTTTTGTTTGTTTGCATTTAGGACCGAGTCTCTACCACAAATCCATATCCAAGGCATGAAATAGACCTTTGTCACCTCTGAACTACTTTGGGGNAAATGGAAAACAGACCTGAGTGAAATATTTGAAGTTAGGATTGTTCAAATCTAGGAATGTGTTCTGATAAAGTCTCTTGTAAGAAATACCAGGATCTGCAAATATAATACACAATCAGTAGGAGCAGTTGGGGCTGTGCCTTCTTAATGTATCGGGATCTAGGAAGAGGTGAGAGATGCATGGGAAGAAAGAGAACAAATGGGCTCCCGTTAGAAGTGAAAACAGCGTTACGGCTTCTCTAACCTGCTTTGGGAAGCTCGTGCTCCACAGGGCACTGTCCTGCTGGCTGCAGGTGCCAGATCACATCACACTTCTTCCCCAATCCCATTTTATAGCTGTAACAAGCACTGGTCAGGTGGTCAGCAGCTTCACAGGAGATTTGCATTTCACTGCGGGGACATTTTCATACAAAAAAGAAGCATCAGAGCAATGGCTAACTGAAAGGAAGACCTGGGTGAGAGTTTTTCCTGTTTGAGGGATGCCCTAACCCCTGTAGTTTGTTCTATCTGCTTTCTCTTTTTCGCTAACATTGTTCTATTCTTCAGAAAAGGCCTCAAGAATTCCTAAACCAGGGAAACTGCATTTGTGTGGTTACTTTCTCTAGTAAGTAGACAGAAAAAAAGAGCCCTGGAACCTGTTTCTTCCTTTGCCTACTTTGCACTAACTAGACACCATGTAGAATACACTGGCCATTGGTGGGGTGTACACCAGAATCCACATTTCTCACATTCTAGATGAGTTCCTGAATCATTATTTGACAGCAGGAGACACCAGTTCTCACTCTGTGAATTCTGAATTCTTTCCTGAATGATGGCACAGCTTCACCCTTTGCTCTGGGTAGCCAGGGTACCTGGCATGAAAGTCAGAGATGTGGGGCTGATCCCTCCTAGGAGCACGCATAAGCTAAAGTTAGGCTTCTTGTGTCCAGGATGTTTGTCCCAATCCCATGTGTATGATGATGCATATCTCTTTTTTCTTTTCAAAAGGCTGAGAAATGCTCTGTTTCTTTCCAAAGAACCCTTGCAGCCAGGGTTTTCCAGAATTTCTTGACTTTCATTCTGTTCTGGAATCCAGAAAAGTCAGATTCTCCACAGATGAATTTGTAGCTTGTGATGACAAGCTGAATTCAGCAATACAGACTCTTCAGGCACATATACTGACTTCTAAAACAGTTTAACACAAGAGGAACACGGGCCTCATGCATTAATTAACTAACCAATTAGTTAAACTGGAAATACTATACCAATCAAATTTAAACGACGACTATCTTTTGAGCGTAAGACTGTAGCCAAAGAGCACAAATCACTTAAAGATGTGCAGCAGAAATTTGTGAGCTTTTAAGTACTGTTGCTGCACATGTGTTGTGTATGGTCATGCGGCAGAATATGTAATAGACAAGTTTCTTGTCCCTGAATGTTGCAAGACGGGAAACAAGGTAGAATCTACTCTAAGAAAAGTAAACAAAAAGATTACCTTTTATGTAGGTAAGGAGTTCAGAGTTACATGGTTGTTGTTCTTTAATTGCTTTGTCTGGAACATGAGTTACCCAGTCATTGTGCTTTTTTTAGCATGCCTTTTTTGCCCTGTTAAGAAGTAGCAAAGTCATATTGCTAACTTCCTGATCATTAAAAGAGGAATTCCAACAGATAAGTCAGTAATAGAACAAAAAGAGATTTATTAAAAACAAAATCATTGATGATATAACCATTCATCAATAATAAACTTCTAATTGTAGGGTTTATCTCCCTTTTGCCTTTCACCACCTGTTACAGATTTGATGGCTTATCATAGTTATCTTGTTTATTACTGATATCCCAGGTGAGTAATACAAGAGAGGGCATATTCCGAGAGTATAATCCAGAGAAACTGTGTGAGCAACCATTTAATGGGATTAATGAGTGCAAGAATAGTAATAGCTATATGGGAGTGCAGCAGCAGTGTTGGAAATAGTCATGAAAAGGACACCTGAGACAATGATTTGATTAAAAATAAAAAATTGATCAGTTGTAAATGTAAGTCCACACGTTTAGCTAAACTCGACATGTCTCTCAATCCCTCTTTCCCCTTGGTATAAGTGCCTTACATTTTGTAAAATTAGTATTAAACACAGTACAACAGAATTTCCAGTTCTCCAAATGTGCTTCAAATGTAGCAATTAATAGCTAGCAAAAAAATTCCAAACTCCATAGAGTAATAGTTAACCAATGCATGTAGAGAAGCTTGCAAAGAACATCAGTCTGGTGTGGTTTTTTAGGTGTTGCTTAGATTAAAAAATAGACTTTGAAGAATACCAGCTAACATGAACAATGCTGAAATTCATCTTGTTCCTCAAGCACCTATATTGCTAGAAGAGGAAGTTTTAAGTTTCAACTTGCAAAAAGCCTTCTAGAGAAGGGCAACATTTACCTGACAAACCCAGCCATGGGAGGGTGTGTGTGTGAAATGCAGTTCCAGCAGTACTCTCAGTTTTCTTTTGCACATAGACATGCAGCAGCTCCAGAAAATACTGCGTGTCTTTAGCAGGTGATGGGTTGGGTCCTTAGCACCTGTGAATGTCTGCGTTGGTTAGATGGTATGACTGTGGCTTTTTATTGTGGTCAGGGATGGCAGAAAACCATCTGAGAATTCCCTTTTCACTGTTGTGTTAGGACTAGCTTGAATCTTTAATATGCAAATTAGGAAACGTACACCAAATCACAAAATATCTCAAATCTTAAATTAGCTGATGACAGTCACACCAAAGAAACAATGATTTCAGTCATTCAGACCATTATTTAAGAAAAGCAGATCCTCCTAGATGTGTGTGGCCTAATATGTGATAATTTTTTTATGATCAAAGGTTTTTTCTTGTCTTCCTCTGTAGAATTAGTCATAGGCAGCTGCCTCATTACATGTGCACTGTCCTTATATGGTAAGACTTTAAGTTTAAATCACAAGTGACATCTGATGGGAACTGGGTGATTCCTGCAGTGAAAATCCTAGTTTTTGTCTGTAGAAACGTGATTTCCAGTACTTTGCAAAGATATATACATAATGTATGCAAGCTTCCCTTCAAAAAATAAACATGATACATAAAAAAGGCCTGTGATTTAAAATATTTGCCACAGGATGTCTCAGAAGAGTTTCTGAAAAGAGAAAAGCAGTTGATGTTTGAGAGATGATATTCATTCATAGTCCAGATCGCAGTTCACTCTGGGTGTATGGGTGATGGAGGGAATACCTGTTTCCATTCTCTAACTGCCAGACTTTCGGGCTGAGAAGCTCTTGGGGACTTTTGAGCAGAGTCAGGGTGGAAGTATATGCAAGTGTATTTCGAATACATGAGGAACTGATACAGTCTTGGCATAACACCAAAGCGGAGCACCAGTATAGCACAATTTGTGGAATGGCCTCAAAAATTTTAGCATTTTCTTACTGCAATTGTTTCATTCTCTTTTGCTCTAGGCACCTTTCTTTGCAATCTAAACAAAACTGCCAGGGATTAGGTTGAATCAACTAGCTGCTAATATTTTAATCCTTTCGCAGCTCATTGACCATAGCTGAACTAAGCGCTGGTCAAGTGCCATGTCACTAGTTCAATGGAATTCAGACTTTGGCACACTGAAAAAGGCAACAGATGTGCTTTAATGATTATCTAATAACTTGTATTTTTTTTCAGTTTGCTGTGCTAATGAAATCTAATCTCATTGACCCAACAGACAAAACCGTAACAGTATGAACATTAATGGCAAGACAAAGGACCTGAACAATACCACACTTTGGCAAAAGTCCAGAAATCAAAGCGCGGCAAAATGTACTGGGAACACCAGACAGGTTGATTTCCATTCCATGAGCAGTTAAAAAAATTAGCTATACAATCTGTGAATTAACTACAGGAATATGAATTCAACATGCCCTCAAATAAACATCCTGAAACATCACTGCTTTCCCTGAGACTGGGAAACAGCAGAGTAAAATCTCTATTAGGAATCAGTAAAAATTCCAGACTGAATCCAAAATGTCAAGTTTAAGCCTTGACCGTTTCATTAAGGTCAGTAGAGGTGTATAAAAGATTAATTCAGTTTATGACGCCTGATGTTATATATAGAATTAAAATACTGCAGGCAGCAGCGCTGTTTAAGAGTCTTGACTTCCATTTTTCACTTGACATTCAGTGACTGTCAGATCATGTACCAAGCAGTCTAGGAAAGAGATGAATAAAATGGCATTTAAATAAAACTGGGACTACTCTTTCAAGCATAAAATTAGGGATTACCAAATCAAGTTGACTTAAACTTTGTCATCCTCTCTCAAATACATCTGGATGTTGTGGCAGCTGGCTTCACTGTTCATTACCAATCTCACTGCGAGGGCTGCTGCTCAGATGCACTGATTGGAAGCAAGCGCTGAACTCCTGTTGTTTTCCTTTAGGATTTTAATGGGAGTGAAATATCTAAATGCTTTTGTGGACCTGATGCAAACCTTTCACATACCAGGATTTGTCTGGAAATCTTTGCAGCAGCATATACAACTGTACACAAACACCGTTTCAGAATTGTCAGAATTAGCTTGTGCTGTCGCTGCTGTACTAGTCCTTGTGCTGTACAATAAAAGTCCTGTTTATGAGAAGCTTAAAGTGAGCTTTAAAAGAGAGAAGCCAGCAGCTCTCTGAAAGATAGTTTTCACTCATAGGCCATACAGCAGATATTTGTAATAAAATTTTTAACATGCTTTTATTATTTTTTTATTATTCTGTTTTATTTCTAGTATATTCTTTTTTTTGGTCTCAAAATGTCCTAAAGTGCTGTGGAGCTGATCTATTTCATCAGTGATGGCTGGCTTAGTTTAGCAATGATATCACAGTTGTATAATTATATTGCTAAACAAGATGATGAAATATTTTCTCCAGCCTTATGTGGCTGAAGTGAGTTAATTATGATGGACTGTTAAACAATAACAACAACCTCAGAATCAAATCTAAGCACATATATCTGGGCTTGAGCATTGTAGGCCCTGTCTGAATCAAAAAAGTCTTTGAGTCTATTGATCTTCAGAGCTCGTGCTCTGTAAGTGTATTTCCAGGGAAGGATTCTTGTTCCTAGTGATACCTTCCTCGTTCCTGACTGTATTTCTTTTGCCTTATCCAGGTTGAATTTGATCTAGCTATCTCTGTCTGGAAACTACTCTTATGTAGGCATTGCAATATCCTATTTATATTGCTGGTGACATTAATGGCAAAGGGGACACAGTAGTGAGCATCACAAGTGAGTTGTCAGATGTTGAGGCCATGGCTTCTCTCTATCTCTCCAGATGACAGCAAGTAAATATTTTGAGGTAGGCGACTTAGATAGAAGTCTTTGATCTTCATGTGTGCCCTGCCGAAGCTGCTGGACGCTAGAAGAGACGAGATGTCAGTCACGCTAATATACAGCTGTCAGAGGAAGCCATGTCACCTATAATTGGCAGCACCCTTCTTTGATTGCTGAAATTTGGCTAGGGAGCTGAAAACTACCGTTCTGTCTTCTGCAGGCTTCAAGTCTGTGAAAGAGGTAGGAGAAATAAACTTACTGGCATCTATTAGCATTTTTATTTACTGTGTGGTTGTCAAAGGGGACTGACCGAAAGATCAGAGCTGACCTGATTGACCGGATGTAGGTTGTTGTTTTAGTTTTAGCTTCTGTGAATCCTATGTGCTTTTGGAGTCACCAGAGATAAGGGGAGGAAAACGCACAGGAGGGAAATGACCTACCTTGTTGGACATAACAATCACCCTGGCAGGAACTTTTGTTGATGTGAAGTTAGAAACTTTTAACCCCATTCAGCAAGGTTTTGGCCTGTGGAATTTAATGGAAATTCTGTGCCGCTAACCAAAGAGGTAGGAAACCTCAGTGAGAAATGCTGCAAAAGAAGCTGTATGTTCCTCTTTCTGTATTTCCAAGGGACAAATC
Organism: Chionis minor; assembly: GCA_013398295.1. Lineage (NCBI taxonomy): Eukaryota > Metazoa > Chordata > Aves > Charadriiformes > Chionidae > Chionis > Chionis minor. The sequence goes on from VZSF01001882.1 coordinate 171,535, forward strand.
CAGCTTCCCAGGTACGCTGTAATCAATCAGTGAGATATTGTTCAGGGAAGGTCTCTGACCAAGTACAGCCACACTATCAGAAATCCACAATAGTTCTGCTGGCCAAGGATGAATTGAGCTATGGGATTCAGCTCCAGGTTAGGACTGGGGATGCCTGGTTTGGGTCTTAGTATTACTAGTGCCCTGCAATGCATGTAAATGTCATCAAATAATTTCACCTCTGAAAGTATCCATTTCTCAAGCTATGAAATTGAAGGTTTTCCCTGCTTTGTAGCAGGGAAACAACATGAGTTCCTTGTTGAACTTTATTTCGGTAGGCATCTACGTTGTCCAGAATTTATATCAAAATAGACATGAACAGACATATCAGTCTTTTTTAACTAGCTCCATACTCTTTGTGTTGTTGAAGCTTCTTTCATCAGCTGGCAGTGGGCGGGCAGCTCCAGACATTAGAACAGACGCAAGGCTTTTTAAATTCCATCACATTTTGCAGAGAAAATTTATTTACTATGCCAGAACTATCATGGTCATACAGCGGTAAAACATCCTTTGCTCTAAATTTGATCCTTGAAGGTATCGCTGGCTCTTGCGGTGTTGGGTTTGTTTTAACAAATTCTCTTTATATTTTTCTGTCAACTTCTATTTTTTCTGTCAACCTCCAGTTTCCCATCTCTCCATCTCTGTGGCTTTGAAGCTTATCCCTGATAAAAACCAGCACTTATGTCAAAATACACTAATGTCATTTTGACACCCAAGTGCACAGCCTGGAAGCCATTTCGCTTGGCAGAATTATCTTCTTTGGCAGCCTCACCACAGCTGAGTTGAGCTGCTGGGCACTCATGTGTATTTGTCCCACTCTTTTTGTCAGAGGTAAACCCTTGGGACTTTCATCAGCTCACACGAAATAAACACCAATGCAAATAACTCTGAAAAAACATGCTAGTCTGAGACTGTTTTCTGGGAAACAGTTTCTTGTTAGTTTTGGGGGTTTAACTCAGGGCACCAGGGTAATCCAGGGAAATGAGTAACAAAGTCAGACACAGCATTTGCTCCTCTCCTTCCTTTTCTTCTGCTAAAGCAACATGGTTTTAGTGAATGAAGGTGATAAAACAGTTTGGAATTACTATGGATCATCTTCTTGGTGTTTCTGAATAACTGTTGTGCTCCTGACTGCAGCTCATCTCTTTACTAATTAATCTAGATAGGAGACCTCTATTAAGACTAGCTATTTTTCCTTCAAGGGAAGAATGATCTTGCGACTTCCATGTTGGTCTTTGGGTCTAGATCCTCTCTTCCAGATTTGACAGGAGGAGACAAAAAAGCTCATACTGTCAGCTACATAAACTGTAGGTCGCAGGCCCTGTATCTCAATGTAAGTTTTCTTTTTCTTTTTTTTTTCTTTTTCCCAAAATAAATCAAACAGCATTTTTGCCAAGATCCTTTGCACGTTTCTTCTTCTTACACAGTTTTTAGGGAATACAGCTGCCAAGAAATAGCTCAGCATTTGTATGCACCTACAAAGTGACAGCATCTCCACTCCATCTGTTTTTCAAAGGAAGCATGTGCTTACACCCCATACTCAAGCCATTTTGATCTTTGTCCTTTGTACCTCTACTTCACACAGATGTCCTAAGTGCTAAATGGAAATGACACACTACATGTGTTTTTGAAAAATTTCCCATATTTGCCTATGACTTTGTTTTAATCCCTGAAAGAGTGGAAATAATGCTTTCCTCCTTCTACACTTGTCTGTATCGTTTGTTTAGGCAGTAGCTCTTTGGCGCATGAAGTCCCTTGGTGAAACAGGATGTCCTTACCTGGCACTGCCCTGGTCTCCCGAGGGCAGGCTGGCTGTTTTGATCCGACCTTTCTCACATAGTGCTAAAAGTTGAATTTCTCATTATCTGGTGCCTGACTTGAGATACTGAGTTCTGTGGAAAAACAAAGCACTCACAGACATAACTAAAGATAACCAGCATTTCACTTTAAAATGCATGTGTTACGTGATACTTATACTCTAAAAAATTAGATTTTAAGGGTCTCAAACTGAGTACCTATCATCAGTGTATGTTATTTATATTGACCTCTCTGTCTCAGTTGTAAGCTGTAAACTGACAGTACAATACTACTTCATCACCTCACAAAGGTGCTGTGAATATACGCATATTCATGTTTGGGTTGCACTTAGCTATTGTAGTGATAAGCACCAAAAAAATGCAAGGGGAATTTGCATCAGACTTTGAATCGTGATGCAGTTAAGTAAGGCCACAGTGAACACTGCTGGAAAAACATTATACTACTACAGAGTTAGTTTTAAAGTGGATAATCTTTTTGCATATTGAATTAATTAAATGTAGGGGAAATTGGGTTGCGTAACAAAATAAAAAAGGAGGACGAAGACTTTTGCTTAAATCTTCCTGATGTCAAATAAGAGTCAGAAACTTGTGGACTTCCCAGATATTCCAAAAGCAAATATTTACTGCAAATGCTAGAGGCAGCGTGTTTTAACCTACTTAATAGCACAGTAATGAATTGTTCATAAAAAGTTATTGCTTTCCATTAGGATTAGAACTAGGATTAAAGTTTAATTCCTTTTTTGGAATTAAATATGAATTGCAGACTCAATATGAAGCACCTTGTTGTCTGCATCAAGATATGAGGAATGCATAAAGGGACAAAGCAACTCCTGACTCTGTTAAAAAGTCCAGAAGTTGCTGTTAACTTCCCTAGAATTAGAATTCATTCCCTAATGGGTACTACAAATACAGAATACGCATTATGTGCCACAGTGGCGTGTTTTAATATTCACACTAAATAAGGAAACCCGAGACATCAGGTCTTCTTCACAAGAAGGCAGAGTGGCAGAGAAAACCATGAACATGAAATCAAGGCTTAAAATTATCACTGAATAGCTTTCCATTGAAAGATAAAAGTACTTTCATAATCAGAACAAAATGAGTAATAACTAGCAATGTGACAAAGTGTCACATTACTCAGAATGTATTAACTCGGAGCCACTACAAGAACAAATCTCTCACTGCTGCACACAGTTGTGATGAAGTTTTTAATAAAAAGGCTCTTTACTAGATCAGTATTTTGTTCAGCGGTTCTTGATATTTCATGCATCATAGTATCTCTAGAAAGAAGGAAGATCCTTGTCTCTATGAGAGCTGAAAGCAAGTGACTGAAATAAGAAAACAGTTGTAAAATCTCAATACAGCATTGTTATTATGGCAATTTATTTTAAAACATGACTTACAGAACCACAAAGACATCACATTCCTAAACTGTCCCCCATGCCTGGCCGTTGGCATCACCTTCATCTACGTCAAATAACGTGTGATGTTTGACTAGACAATATTTAGAACAAGAATCAACACATCTACAGAACAGAAACAAAACCATTCACGCATATTCTGAGAAGTTTTTGCACACTGGAAATCAGAAGTCTTTTTCTAGTTTTAACTGCTAACACAAATTTGGAAAATAGGACTGGGTGCTGGGTGGTAGGTATGTATTTATACCTACTTGAATTGAACAGAAACAAAGGTCATCACTTTATTGGCACATTGGCAAATAACAAAGTCTACAAGGTTTTCCTCCTCTGGAATGCTTTATAATGCAACCCAATCAATTATGTGTGCCAACATCCTTCAGAAATCTGCTGTGGAGATGATGGTTCAGAATATTGGAATATTGGGGCTACTGCAATGCTTCCCCAGATGAAAAGCTAGGTATCTTCCAGTAATTCAGAAAATACTGTGAGTGCAGGGAAGAACCATAAAACTGGATGTGCTGTGAGTTTAACTTAGTCTTGAGCCTAGATAAGGTTACAGCCAATGGCACTAGATGAACACACAGACATCACATTAGAGATTTGGCTGAGGTAACTGTATTTTTTTGATGCTTAAAAGACACCAACGTTAAACTTCTAATTAGAAAACACTCTTTCTTGGGTGAGTACTCATCTCACAGGTTTGAATACTCAGCATTGGAATGTTTTAAAACAAGGCAGAGAGAATGAGGGGTTTTATATCTTCTTTAGGTTATCTCTAGTAAATGTGATTGCGAAGAGGAGAAACAGGAAAAACAGTTTTAGCCAGGACTCTGGGGCTGAGGGCACATTTCTTAGAAATATTTAGATTCTGCTTATTTCCCACAGAGGGTCAAAGAGAAAAAATATTTTCAATTGTTCCCAACAAAGAAAAAAATGCACGTCTTGCTTTGGAAAAATGAACTCAGGATGCACGTTGATGTTGAATCTTTGTTAGATATGAAGAAGGCAGTGAAAACAAAATCCATCCGTTGGTACGGATCACGTAGGACCACCACGTAGGGTGGTCCTCTACACCCTTCTTAAAATAAAGAGCATAAACTTGATCGGTCAGTCTGGAGAGAAACAGGGAGGCGAGGAGAGCTACCTGCTTTCTCTTTCCCTGCAAATATTTAGTTTAGTTGGGACTCAGTAGACTGTAGGACAGGAGACAACTAAGGGGAAGGTGTTTCTGCCCATATGAAGGCCAACATAAGAAGTGAGAAGATAATAGCCACATGCTTCAGCAGTAGCACAAAGCCTCACCGTTGAGCAGTGTCCTGCAGGGGAACTGGCATAAAATGCGCAAATCTCGTTAAAGCAGAGCACAGGGAGGTCTGTTTCTTCTGTCGCACTGGGTGTTACAACAGCTGGCTAAATTCAACTGCAATTGTAGTGGACAGCAGCAGTTGGGGGCCTTGCTTGTTGTCTGGCCACGAGGGACCACTACTATAACCTGTCATCACTCATCTAACGAGCTTGAAACAAGAGGAAAGACTCCTTGGCCGTACTTTGCTATCTTTAGAAGTGGTGGCATGAACCCACAACTGCTGTGTATGGCAGGCCCAGTTGGAGCTGAGCTCTGGGTACTGATGACAGAGGGTCGGGATCAATTCGCACGCTTAATCCTAGGCTCAAGTGGGCAGCCTGTGTCGATTCCCAGTGTACAAGCACACATGTGCTTCTTCTAGTTTAAGCTTTAAAAGTACTTGTAAGTCACTGCAGCCCTAGTATTCAAACCAGAGTAAAACATCCAGCATCTTGATTTTGGAAGCCTGTCCTTTGTGTGGCCAGTTTTCTTCTTTTATTTATCAATAGCTCACTTTTATGGTGGGACAAAACCCAAGACAAAACAAGGCTTGTTTATAAATGCCACGGGTTGACCTCCGTTTTACATGGATCAACCCAGAACAAACATATTACAGTATCAACAACTGCATAATGATTTAAGAATATAAAGTCCTGAGCAATAAAACACTAAACAACATCCATATCTTTATCTCCAGTCATAGGCTTCTAATCTATCAGCTCCATTTTTGTTGCTAGATTTTGTCATCATACAATGATTGCAGTTTGGCAGTTTTCATCAATGTCCAACTTGCTGTTTGTTTCTTTGCTGGGGTGCCTGGGTGATAAGCCAGGTTTCGGGGTTACCTGAGAGCTTCATAAACAGACTTCAGAATATGATTAGGGTGTTTGCTAGAACAGAAACATGGAACCAAAGGCTTTTAAGAATTTTTTTGCAGAGGAAGTGGACAATAATTTTAAATCAGAAGCATTATGACATCCTTAAAGTTTCTGCATTCAGAAGTTTTCTTAATTGATAAGCAATTCAACTGGTGAAGAGTTTTGTCTCTGTGATCTCCTGGTTTTTGGATCTGACAAAACAAGGTAAAAAAATCTTGAAAACCTTTTTACTTCCCTATGATTTCAGCAGCAAGAGTTCTGCCTTCTCTTCAGTTGGCTCATGTGCAGAGCTGGTTTCCATGCCGACTAATGAGCCCTCTTCATTAATTGTGGACAGCTGGCTGCGAACTCCAATTAGGACCCCATCCTTGCAACTGCGTGTGCATGTGTATGACTTTAAGCACACGGGTGTGCTGTTCACACACTTAGAGTTAGCTGTGAGTGTACGTGCTCGAAGGATTAGTCTCCCTTCTGGACACAGCAACACCTTCAGGTGCTGTGCAGGCTCCGATGAGGACTGTCTCTTCCATGAAGGCCACTCTGGCCAGGGCAGAGCGTGATCTGACCTCAGGCTTGCAGAGATGGGCAGGGTGGAGGCAGGGAAAGCACTTTCCTTGGCAGAAGACAACGTTGTTGGCTTCACAAGTTCTGCGTTCGCTTACCCATTTCAAACAAGCCAAGGGATATGGCAGTAAAAACAGCAGGGGGAAAATAACTGTGTATTATTCATATCTAAGCATATTTAGCTTCAGGCTCTCACTGAACCTCAGCACGAGTTATTACCCTCTGAATCCAGCCTTAGGCTAGTTTAATTATAGGAACATCTTATTAAAAGGGAAGGAAATGAGAAAGAAAATTAAGACAATATTCCTGAAGTACCATCTGTGTGAGTATCTGGAGCTCGTTACAGGTTTCAGATCTTACAATTAGCTATCACAAATGCATCACCCCTAAGTATCTAGGAATCATCTTTAGCTCAGAATATATTCATTCAGATATATTCTCCAGAATTAGGATCCAAGTACTGCGAAGGTTGGTTTGGTATATTTAAAGTGAAACTGAGTTGCATTTGAAATGGATTTGTGAGTAAATTTCAGGACTAGAAAAAAATGTGCTTGGCTACATAAAGGTCTTCAGGATGAGAAGTTTTAAAACAGAGACACTGTGGGCACATCCTGGACGTTCATGAACTGAAGGTGTTTTAACAAAGGCGACAGCTCAGCAAGGGCCTTACTAGTATTTCTCACCTGACACTGTTGTGCAACGTGGCATTCTCTGTGAGCTTCTGTCTTCTAATCCAAAGGCAGGAGGGCTTGCGGTGGGGGAAATCTCCTCCTGTAATATCTGATAACAGTAAATGAAAGACAGCTCAAGCATCGAATTCGGACCACGGTTCGTGTTGCCAGAAAACACCAAAGTTTAAGTATACTCCTGACAAGAGGATAGATTTGGCCCAGTGTTATGAAACTAGCTCCAGAATTTGGATTTAGATTCTTGCTTCTCCTTGAAAATTCCTAGGTATTTGAGTACCTAATTCAATTTCAGACCTACTTCATTCTCTTTTTGGAAGTAACGTGACTGTGGTGGCATGGTAGCTGAGAATGGTAACAGTGATGCTATACCTAATGTTTCCTTCGGTTTGTTTAAAAAGTAAGGATAAGATCTCCAAAAGTTTAAGCCATGGATTAAACTATTGAATTTTTAAGCAATTTAAAAAAAAAATGAAATTCAGTGACTGTAAGAAAGCTAATGGATACCCAGCTGTAAAAGAAGCCATTAAGTAAATGCTTAATGGTATTTTATTTTGATTATGTTGGCATTTTCATGTAAAACTGGAGAAAACTTGGGCCTCAGACATGTAAGAATGCAGTCTCACAGTCTTGGTATAGCTGAGTGTTATTTGCTTCTGCTGCTTTAGTCATCTTGCAGTGTTCGTATATTAAACCCATGACTACACGGTGCTGAATGGCCGTCCTTGGAGCAGCTCTCAGTTCCTCCCCACAATGCCTCGCAGGCGTCTGGGGGGGGCTATTGCCCCCTGCTCCGCTTCCTCTGCTCCCCAGGCCAGCTGCTCACATTCCCAAAATGAAAAGTTGAGCTGTTCCAGCCCCAGGGTGACCTCAGCTTTGCCGCCGTGCTCAGTAATCATCCATCCTTGTCCACGATACTTAGAAGACAATCCTGACTCATGTATGATTTTTTTTATTATTATTTCCAACTATTGCCTTTGCTCCACAGCAGCATTTGTTTGGGGTCCCCCCCCTTATCATTTATTTACTAGGTAGGTTATAACAACACCTGCACAGTGAAATCCTGCTTTTTCCTGAGCACATCATGCCTTTCCTTTCACTGAGCTGTCACTCCTTAGCTCTGAAACACCAACAAACTTTATGATTTCCCAATGTCATTTTGTAGCTTATGTACATCTTCATGAGAAGGCCAATGCCTTTCCCTCATTAAACACCAGGCAACAGAGGACAATACCACCAGGTAGAGGGAATTTGGGGTACTGCTTCTGGGCTTAACTTCTGTATGCCAAATTTCTGTATGTCTGCTTCTTCAAGTTTTCTGTAACCCGAAGTCCCATTGGCTTGGGAAGCTGCAGTTTCCTGCATGGGTTAGGTGGAGGAAGTTTCACGTGGTTGGCATCTGCAAACAAGGTCACCTTGAAGGGAAGGCATCCCCCTGACCCCATAGGTACCTTGTACCTCCTCTGCCGTGGGCACTGGAAGGGTCCTGTCAGCCTCATCCACTGACGCCTGAAGAGGGGCTTTGGCAGCAGTTAAACCACATGGAAGAAAAGAGAAGGAAGGATTGGTAACTCAGGCACATGTTCACATGGATGAGGAGGATCGGGAGAGAGAAGCCTTTTTTTCCTCACCAAACTCATCCTGCCAGGCGAGGCCCGGGGGAGGAAGCTGCACACAGCGTGCGGCGCAGTAGTGCTCCTGCAACGTGGTTCCTTTGCACACGCAGCTGCGACTGCGGCACACAAACTTCTCTGCCTATCAGCACAGAAAAGAGGACATAGAGTAAGTTCTCCAGCATTTATCTAATGAATTCTCCATTCTTGGCCTTCACTTGGACTAAAGAAATATACTGAATCATCCCAACTTATGACTTGGCCATCAGTGCTTTTAGTGATGAAGAAGCAGAGATGTCAATTTAAAGCATCGCAGACAGCAGAACAAATTGACTTGAGGTTGGCCGTGTGCAGGTTGGGTTCAGCTAGAAATGCCTGCAGACCACAGAGGTGGAGATAGGGTCAGAAAGAGTGTGTATAGCAAAGAAATCACCTCGAAAAGAAAATGTTCACTGAGGCCAACATTAACTTAATGTAAGAAACCTTAACTTCACTGAAATATGTCGAGGCTGCCATCTGGTGACAGCAGGAAGAATCTGGGTAGCAAGAATAATGCGATTGCTAATGACTGAAGTCATAATGACAAAGTTTTCTTCAGACAGTAATTTTTGTGTAGGCAGTAATGACTGTATTATATCCATCTTCTGTGCACAGAAAGCAAAACAATTTATGGAGAAGCATTTTGACAGAGTCTTACTTAAGATTAAACCTAGACAGGTATTGCAGTGGCTGGAATGACTGTCACAAGAATAACTGATTTTTAACAACTTTCAAGTTTTCAAGTCAATAGGAAGTGAGTCTATTCCTTGATAATCTCTTTGTACTATATTTTTATTCATATCTCTTAGAGAAAGATAATTTTTTTCTCATAAAAATCCCATCATTTCAAAACTAACAATCTTTAGCTAGAACTTTCAAAATAGACTTAATCTTTAGCTAGAAATGTAGAAACAATTTATTTTAACATATTCATCTCTTGTTTCAAACCAACACTTCAACATAAACTTTCCTTTCCTAAACTGTCAAAGAGAAAAAAGCAAAAAAAAGACACAAAAATGGTCTTTCACTTTGAAATATTAATTTGGAATCAAAATAGTTTTTTCTTGTTAGAAAATCAGCATTTGTCAACTGGTCATATTTTATTTGGGAAAAAAGGAATGATTTTTAAAAAAAAATGTTCTGAACAAGAAACATATTTATTACAATTAGTGGAGCTTGTTACAGCCAAAGGAAACTGATTTCCCTGTTGGATGTTCACATGTCCCAAATGTCCTTTCTTTGTTTTGTAATTCATGTGCCACTCAGGGCTTTTTTTCATCCATCAATGATTAATAAGAAACTGGGGCTGGACAGGTGCAAAATATACAGTGGAATTTTCAGAGGACTAAAGCAGGAAGGAATCAGAGAATTTAAACATGAACTGCAATATCAATGACTTTATGTTTGTGTTGGCTTTGGCTAGGTTTTAAATCCTGCATGCATCTGCGTGTACAAACACAGTAATATATGCAACCAATTAGTGCTATAGATTAGCGACCTAATTTTCTATGGGTACGCAAAATTTTGCAGGTAAGTGTGACACAATTTTGCATTCATGTTTGAAATAATGAAATATTTTTGCAGTTCATTGTATTATCTGCTGCAACATACACGTGTCACTTCACATTCTAATTGTAGGGGGGTGTAAAATGGCAATTGTGCTTCGAGAACAGAAAGTCAATAGGATACAATCACGGACTGCCAATATGTGCCTTACTAGTAATCATGACGACTACAGCGCTGCACAGCAGGACTCCAGGAAACAGCTGGGCAAGGTTTGACCAACTACAAAATATTTGTGTTTGGGGCTTAGAATCAATTCAGAATAATGTGCCCTGCAAAACCATGTTCTGATACTTGCAGTTGGATGTGCATGAAAACAATCCTGCTTCTCACGCTTTGAAACATTTTGCAGTTTCATGGTAAGATTTGGGTTTGGCGTAGAACGAAACTAGATCCCAAAGAACTATTTTTAAGGGATCAACAAAGAAAGAGACCCAGAACAACACGAGCCCAGCACCCAGTGCACTTGCTTCTCCAAATTAGGCCAAGCAAGGGACTGAAATTGAATGCTCCGAATACAAACCTACCACCAGTATTCTGATCTGATAGGCTCCTGTCTTTTTAATCAGAAATTTCATCCTAGTCCTGAGAAATTTCTCCTAGAGAAAGTTTCTGCTGAAATTAAAGTTTCTGCTTCAGTCAAAGGTATTTTCCCAAAAGTTAACTTATAAGTTTATTTTGTTTTCCTGCATTACTTTCTTCATAATTACGCATTTCCTTGTACAGCATCATTCATAACCTGAGTGCCCTTTAGGTAAAAGTATTTTATAAACACGATTGTGACTGTAGTCATGATGGTATAGAGACTAGAATGAGAAACCTGTTATAGTAAGGGCAATAAAAGCAGAGACTAAAAAGGTGGCCCAGCCATCATAGCATTCAGCCGATGCCTGTCCATGGCAGGCAGGAGGAAGACAGTCCAAGAAGGGGGAAAATGATGAAATAAAGCTGTTCGGTGTAGGAGGCAGCAGAATGAGTGGCCCAACCAGAATTCAATTTTTTGTAAGTCTCCCTCATTTCAAGGGAGAGATTAGAAAGAGGCGAATGAAGTAGCTTTGTAAGTGTTTAAAGGACAGCATGGGAGGAAGCAGGACAGACTAAATTTTGAAAATGTAACAAGTTTGCAGTGGGAGGCTGATACCCTGGGTTCATTAAAAGTCAGAGGTGATTAGGGCTGATGCTTTGGAACAGTTTCAGCCAAATGCGTTTCCAACAAAGTATGTTTTCTTAACTGGAGTCAAACATTTCATATCAGAAAAAAAAAAAAAAATCTAGTGAAATTTCCCAGGGAAAGTTTGGTCAGAAAGTGTGAAAAAGATGAAGAGAGAGAATGTGTAGACATATTCTACTTCATTCTGCTGCGGAAGAAAACAAGTTTTTTAGTCTCAAAATGTCCACGATGTTGCCTTTGCCTACTTATATTGCAAAAGTGAGCAGGTATCAACAAGGTGGGATTCTGAAAGGGTTTCAAGGTGAAGACAAGTCTTTTTTGTTTAATAGAGGAGAGACATGGAATTGTTCAAAGAGAGGAGGGCCATGGTCAAAACAATAGGACAGAGTGAGCTTTGTAGCAATGCTGGGGCCGGCAACGGGAAGGGAAAGAGTTCAGGGCAAGAGAAAACTGTTGAGGCAGTTGCAGAGTAAAAGTTACGCACATTAAAATATACCCAGCAGAACACTCTGTAGATTTAAAATGCACATCACCAACTAGTGCGGTAAAATATACATGAAATCCTCTCTGTAGTAAACCCTGTTATATATTACTGTTTTAAGTACAGCTGTTAAAATCCTTGTTTTTCAAGCAAAAGAAGGACAACGAGAATTAAACATAACAGATTAAGAAGACTAAAGTACTGTGACTATTCTTGCATTTTTCTCTCATCACATTGTATTTATTTTGATGAGGTGTCAGGGTTCATCAAAATATTCTTGAACCCCATATTGAGGCTAGATGGCCACTTGTGCCGATGGGAGCTGTGCTGACAAAGTCCTGCGATTCTGTACTATTCTACTGTGCTTTGAGTGGCAGGAGAGGAGTGAGTTTTCCCCAGCTATATGTCATCTTCCACTTCAAAAATAATGAGAAGTTGCCCCCAGTCTTCTGGAGGCAGCGGGTCTGCTTCCTTATCAGATGACTTTAGGCCCAGATTCTCCAAATATTTTTGCCTCTATCTCATCCAGATTGCTCTGAAGAAAAATGTCTGCTCATGACAAGTTGGCAAGACAAAATAAAGAGCATAAAGTTGTTTGGATACTAACACACTGTTGCTCCCCATATTTGACTTATGAGCTCTCTTCTTCTGAAGTTACCAGTGCCTTAGGCTGCTCCAGGAAATACTAAAGCAGAATTTTGGTCTTCGCAAAGACAAATTATGTGATTGGAATTACCAACATTTCCCAGTGAGCACTCTGAGAAAAATGACTGGAATACTGTTTCAATATTATGAAACTACCAAAATATGCTCCTTTTATTTAGCTTATTTCACATTCTGGCTATTTAAGGATCTCAGTATTAAACTGAAGAGTCCCAGTTGGTTAGTCTCATTTTCTTGAATGAGATTACCTTCATATCTATAGCTGAATAAATGCTTCCCTATCTCCCAGGATGCTTAAGGCAGTTAGAGGCTGCAACAGGTAAACCCTTTATACATCAGATATTTCTATGACATTAAGGAAGGTAAGATAATATTTAACAGTGGAACAAGAAAAAAAGTAAAGGGCTGGAATGTAAAATTGATATATAAAGACCACACTGAGTCTTTTTTTCATCAGGAGTTAGGAGTTTTATAGGACAATGGTACAATTAATTACTCTTCTGCATTTGCATCTAATGCCAACATTTTGAAGTGTTTATACCTGCAGCCTAGTCTCTAGATATCATCTGAAATTTTACAATTTCAGTTTGTTAAGCTGTTCTGTGCCATTTTTTTTGGAATCCTTTTTGATTTTGCCGTCATGTATCTAAAACAGAAATCTGAAGTGTGAATCAAAGACCTGGGGCAGGAAGGTTGTGTAGCTTGAGACAGACATTTTAAGTCTTTGTATTTCCCACTTGACTTGTGGGAAAGGTTTCCCTCTTTCATGGCCTGTAATAACAACAGCTTATTCTGTTATCTATATGTAGATATCCAGAACTTGATTTCTGTAGAAATCCATTTCACTTATTTACTCCATTCATTCATTGTGCTTTCAAGAGCTGGAGTCAGGAGATAAGGCAACTCTGTTAAAAGTTAGGTTTTGTTCTCAGTTAGCTATCAATCTGCTGACCGAAAAAGAGTCTTATTCCAGGGTGGAGTCCCTTCTTGCAGTAGTCTCAGAGCACTTTCATTTGTTTTTACCACATTATTTTAATCCTGCCTGAAACTCCATTAGTGTAGGGATAGTATTGTCTGTGTGTGCTACATAAATATATAAAAAAAAGACAAGATGAAAGAAAAGAGAAAATGTCAATGAGCAGATGGGGGAATACATCTGTCAAATAACAATGATAAAGTTATGTAAAAAGCCTAATCGCAGTTCAAGTTTTGTCTTAGGTGTTTTATGGCCTAGGATGGTCCTGGAGGAGGGGATATCTGTAGGAATCTCCTCTGAAGAGTAAGGAACAGTTGTGTAAAAATGGAAAGGAAAAAAATGAATGGGACAGTTCCATCTATGACAGTAAAGGACATCTCTGGAAAACACAGCTCCACAGCTAGTCTGGGAAAAGTTAGTATGCTTATGCTCGGTAAGAAGCTCTGATGTCACTTCAAAGACAGAGATTTTGAGTAAGACCGAATGCAGAGGAAGTGTAAGGATATCAAGGGAGTGACATGAGCAAGTCCAGGCTTATGACTTTGCCAAGGATTTTGTAACAGATGAAGGGTGACAGGATAGCATCTGCCAAGAGCAGAGCTGGCCAAAATAGGTTTAATCATTACTGAATTTTTGTTGAAATGAGTGTCTGAAACAAAAGATAAACAGGAATATAGCAAAAAAAAAAAAAAGGTAATAATGTGATTATGCATGTTTTCACAGTATTTTCAGTTGGTACTTTAATTAATTGTCCCATTGACAGTGTTATAAAACTATTAATAATGTTTGCCTTGATGGGAAACCTGTCTTTCAGCACTGAAAAGGGCCGACAATTATTTTGACCATTGTTTTTACTGCTGCTATTTTATTACTTGGAAAAAAACAGAGTAAAGTCCATTTCTAATCTGAAAATTACAGGAAAATAGCAACATTTGAAATGACTGTCAGATTTCAAAATACACATGGGAATACCAATATTTCAAAATACACGTGGATGTGTATCAGTTCAGAAAGGGCAGAAGGATGTGGAAGCAAAGAAACTGCCCTGGGAAGATCAGCTACTAGGGACCTAGCTTGCCCTCTGGACGTACCTTTTTGGGCTGGTTAGACTGGGAATTTAAGGTGCATTGGTTTCTAAGCTGCATCAGTATGGGACTTTTAAACACCAAGAAAGTGTCAAAGTCAAAAATAATGCTCAGAGTGTTGTCCTCAGCAACAGAAATTACATTGCTGTTGTTCCTAAGATTGAGAAAAGAAAATAGGGAAGACTTTGTGGATGACTCCATGCTTTAGAATGGGATTCCCCAGAGAATAAAGCTACTGGAAAAACAGTGGATACACTACTTATGTAGTCACCAGCATTTTTCAGGCGTGATGATGACTTGGATGCTTTTCTAATAACTACACATATTTAGATACATAAATATAGAGAAGATAAAGATGGGGCAAGAGCTGATCTTTGTGAGATTCCCCTTGACTCTTGCATCAGGAAGGAGGAAACATTTAGCAAGGAGGGAGACTAGCCAGGAGAGGGCAGAATCATAAAAGCTAAGGGAGAGAAGATTGGAGGGTGAAGATGATGGTCAACAGTGCAAATCACAGGAAAATGGGGAAGGGATTTGGATTTCCAGCTTCGTGCAGGATGAGATTCACAAAGTCCTCAGACAGAACGGGAACAAGGCAGCATCCAGGACAGATGAACTGGGAGGAAGTCCCAGTCGCAACTGGAGCTCGCACGTCCACTCAGCTGACACATGATGCAGATTAATGGGACTTTGTCGACCTACTTTCTTAATCTTGGTAAATGAAAGACTTCAGCACAGCGGCTTTTTTTGAAACAGGATGCAATTTAAGGCAAGAATGTTCCCTCAAAAGTAAATAAACACAAAACGGATGGGATGTTATGTTCTATTAACACTAATCACAGCCTTTTCTGATTGTTGAATTTTCTGAACACCAGATTCCTGGCAGGGCTGTTCCCGCTCTCTCCCTCTTTTTCTTTTTTGGCTCAATGAGATTGAAAATCTATTATATTTATTCCACATCATTCAGGGAGAAACAGACTTCTTCAAGTCTTGTATATCTTCAGGATCTTGAAGGTAATTTGAATTTGCATGACACCTATTACATGAGCACTACTGTTCTCTTTTTTTAGTTGACTGATTTTATTTTATCATAAATACACACAACTGAAATGATGCCCATTTAGTCAGTATGACTTTAGCCTGATGTGCTGTTATCTTTAATTTACCAAAAGTCCCACCTGACTTAAAAAACACAGATACAAGTAGCCCTTGCCTTTCTTCGAAATGATCATAGCATTTAGTTCCAGTCCCTGAAAACAGGCAGTATATGTATGAAGAGGCATACAGAATTCATGCATTTGAAACAACAAATGTTGGTGAAAACAAATTCCCTTTGTCTCCTTGATCAAAGGATGAGACTGTTTCTATGCGGGCAACATTTCCTCAGCTGCTGCCGTTGTGTTCTGCTCCCTCACCCTCACATTATGACAGTTGAAGGAAGGTCTCCCCTCCCTGTTTAATGGTTTAGGAAAGTATTTGCAGGTATAAGTACATTTTGGTCCTCCCTTGATACTACTAAAAAGTTTTTTCAATGACTGAATCGAGTATGAAGTGGGCAGATCAAAGCCTTGTGGAAATCATTGTGATGTGAGTAGCGTAAGAAACAGACCACTAGAATCTTTTCTGGTTTAGCTGTAAGGAAATCATTATTAATGCTCAGCCTAACATCTCATGCAGTAGTTCTGAAAGTCATTTCTCCTATGCTCACATAGCTCAGCAAATGACATAGAATAGTTTGAAAATACAGCTGATATTTAAATAATATGGATTAACATATAGCACAATGGAACTGAACTGAAATTCTACGAAGATGATGAATCTACTTGTCTGTTTTATGTAGCTGGACCCAAAACTCAGCATGCTAAGTTACAAGTTCATTGTAACAGCCAGTAGATGGAGCTTGACACCTCTTGGCAAGATTCACCCACTTTAGTATAACCGGAGTTCTTGAAACAGCAAAGTAACCTTTACTTCTTTTCCTTTTGGCTTAATTTGATGTGGTGGTTAAGATTTGCAATGAAAAAACAACAGCAAAACATTACTTACCTATTGAAAGGCAGATTCAGATACTATGACTGTGTAGGAAGATAGTGGGGAAGATTTTTAATGCTACTTTAAAAGTATCTTGCCTCTGAATTGTTCTGGACTACATATACTTTGGCATAACTTTTCACAGAGAGTCAACAAAAGTCTTACACAACAAAAGTCTTCACAACAGAAGTTGTGAAACTGGGGACAGCAGGACATAGTGTGGGGCTAAAGAAGGCACGCTCTGGAAAGCTTTGGTGCTTAAGGATCAAGCTAAGCAAGGTTTTACATGTTTTGCTGAATCTTGGCCTTGGTTGTCTTAATTTCTTACGGACAAACAGTAAATGTAATATGAACATTTCTGGTTTGTTAGTCTCTAGATTTTAAATAAATCCTAATCAGAAGTGTTGTCTGTCTGAGGGCTGCCTGTCTCATTTTCCTGTCCTCAAGGAGACTTTACAAAATTTGTATCTACAAACTAAAAATACACTCACTCCCCTTCTACAATTAGTAAGATATTATGTAGGGTCTCCCACCTTGCTGTTACAAGTATAGCAAACTTTATTTTCAGTATTACAGGTATTTTTTTCCTATTGAATGGATACTTCTTGCTGTTCTCTAGGTATACAATACTCTTCTTCACAAAGAAGTAGTTTAGAAGTGTTTGGTCATCTGGTCAGCAAGAGACCAATTCCAACTGATGTGGCTATGCAGCTACAGAATTTGGAATGTCTCTTGCTGTCCTACAACCTTCCCAGCCAGGTGGCTTTTCCCACTGAGGAGTTTGCAAGCAGCCTCGCTGGAAGCATCAGTTGTCCCCACAGAGGCCATGGCTAAATAACTTTTAAGTTCTTTGATAGGGAGATAAGCAGCTTGTGCCAAGTAAATCTTTCGCAAATCTGTGTGTAAGTTATGCTGCTAGTGAAAAATGATCAAACACCTGAGGATAACTCACAACACTAAACATTTAGAAATTGAAAATTACTAAGTAGTCTCAGGACCTGATTTCGAACATTCTCAGATGAAAACAACAGTACCATAGTTATCCCTTTTTCAGTTATCAAACCACAGAGATTCATCTTGAGTAACATGGGCAGGGGACTAATGCCAGACCTAGAAATCCTGAAGAAAACATGCATAAGAAGTTATGAGAACTGAAGGTTATTGTGGGAAGCTGTATTTCATCTTTAACTACAGCAAATGCCATTGCAATTACAGTAATAGCAGCAGAAACAGAGCTGAACCAGAAAAATGACAGATGATCGGCAGTAGGAGGGGGTGTCCGCATTCAGGATGAGTCACAGTGAGTTTGCAGATAAAATGCAGTAAAATAGTTTGGCCAGGACAGTGTGAACAGACACTAGGAGAGATAAAGTCAAGTGATTCTTTGAAGGTGGTCTGATCTTTAAATATGCTGCAGATTAGAGAGGTTGTGAGAGGACTGAGGCCTTGCTGCGTAGGGGCTGGATTGTTATTCCCAACCTTTTCTCAGCATGAGGAAATGAAGGAGTCGTGTTCCTACAGATAAAGCAGCAGCACTGCCCTGGCCCTTCTGCCAAGGCTATGCAGTCTGGCCCGGCGTCAATCATCTACAGAGGCAGCACAGTGGAACTATTCTGACCTCAAACAATCTGACTGCAGGAGGGCGTAGTTTGTTGAACTGAAAAGATTTTAAAAAATTATTTCAAGTAAACTTCTGTGAATAAGGAGAAAACTATATGAAGAAATCCCGGCTACTATTAAAGTTCATTCTAGTGATCTCGCATAGGGTACTCAGCAAGTGGCACCAGTGGGTGTCCTTGATACAGTTCTCTGCTTCATTTGTAAGCAACTCCACTCTTCCTCGTGGCTTGTCCTTCTCATTTGGAAAATTCGTTTTGGATGAAGCTATCTCCTTTACCACGTTCCAAACTCTTCAAAGAGTTAGTGGTCCAGGCAAATATTCAGAAGTACATCTTTTTGAATGAAATAATAAGAAATTAATGCAACTAGTTGCTCATTCAGATAGCTTCAGTGACGTTAGATCACGGCCTTGCTCAGAAAACACATTTTCCTATTGTTAGTTTTGTTATCTTTTTATGTTTAACCATTCTCTCTATTTTCTGTTGCTCACCTACCCTATGCTATTACATATCCTTTAATCCACTGATGGCAGATTTTATGTTCACTGGCAATGGGTTTGTTATTTCTTTTCTAAAGCAGTTAGGACATCTTCAGGCTCTGGAGCAAAAGTAAATGCTGAGTACTTCTTGTGATACAGAGGAATGTTACAACATAGTCCATTACCAGTTGATTAGAGGAGCAGAAATAAACCTTGAGTGTGAAACTGTAGTTCCCTGCTCAAATGACACTAAACCTATTTATAGAAACAGAGTAGGCAGAAAGTAGATGAGGAACCAAAACATTAAGGAAATAATTTTCTCAGTCACTACCAGGCAGTGACAGAATTATCTTGCTAGTATTTAGCTTTTGATATTAGAGAGCAGAAAGTGTGTGAAGGTCCCTGGGACAGCCGCGTCATACTCCCTGCACTCCCGGGTAGGAGTGCCACAGTGCTTGGTGGCGAGGGGGAAGCAACTGTAGAGAGACTGAATGGTCTGAGGTGGACAAACGTCTGAACAGAATGTGCAGTGTCTGCGTTTCCAGGGAAGGGACTGAAATTAATGACATCCTTCATGATATTTTTAGACATTCTCTAACCCCTTACTCCTCAGGACCAAGTTATGAGTGTAGTAGAAATGATCATGATGGGAGAGCGCCAGCAATCAAAGCTGGCAGACGCTAAACTTGGAAACATTGAGATGTTGATGGATGGTGCAAGATTTTAAAAGATGTGAAATTTTTGGATGGATGTATTGGAAGTCTGACACACCAAAGTGCTAGCAAATTATTTTATTTACTGGCTCTATTCAAATGACACAATTGCATAAATTACCATCCTTGAAACAGACAAGAGGCCCACTTCTACTATAGTCACAGACTTGAAGAATAGAAGTGATAAAAAAACTGACAGATTTATACCAAAGATGAATTTAAACTGAGAATGTTTGGCACAAAAAATTACATTTAAGCCTTAGACTGACTGGGATTGGTAGTAAATTGCCATCAAATGCTTTATCAAGAGAGGTCACGAGACATAAAAGGTTATGATACCACACAACTCTGAGTCAGTTTTCTGGGAAAATTAAAGAAGGATTAAACAGCAAGAAAATCTGACATTTGAATACAGACGTGTTTAAGGTCACGTGACATAAACTTCCATTTTCCATGAAGTAAAGCACATCTGCATTATTACATATTGCCACAGCCTTGGTAGAGGCTGTCAGAACATCCCACAGGCTGTAAATGCTGCGTATAACTACAAGGTCTTTAATAATGAAGATAAAACTGGGCGGCTGTGCTCTAGCTCTGCGGGCTACATGCTGCTTCACACCTTGAGTGTTGAGCATTGAAGAGGGGAAAAAGAATTCAACCGTTCCCCATTGCCTTACTCTCTGACCAACGAGAAGTCACCCAACTTAAACAGAGGTCTTTCTTTGGAGAGACTCTCACTCCCAGACTTCAACTCCGTGCAGTCCTACATGGATTTGGTGAACTCTTCACTTCAGCCAGGCTAAGGTCAGTGAAGACAAGAAAAATGAGGCAATCACCTGCAGCTGAGCAGTCGTTTCCAAGCTGACGGCTGCAGGCAGTGACTGCCCTCCTCACTGCTGGAAAATATACAGCTCCTTTCGACAATGCTGTTTTTCTGGGCTTTTCCTAAGGAGAGAGTTTTGCATGTTAGCTAAGGCAGTTTAGCAGGCTGAATGGATTTTCCTACATGATGAAAGTGTTACAATAAGAGCTTCAGCAAGACTACTCAAGAAGTTGGCTTCTTTTCCTCTGAAATCGTATAAAACTCACCGTTTGAAAGCTATAATGTGAGATAGGTAATTTAAAATCTATTTCCTTTGATTTCAGTGGCATTATTCAGGGCTTATGTGGACTTCCATGACAACAATACGCAGCCTGACCAGGGGATCAATTTCACACAGTTAAATAGGAGTCAGCCTTTCTCAGGAATCCTACAAAGCATCAAAATCCTTCTGAAACATAAACCAGGGTCTACTGGGGGGAAAGCAGAAAAGTGAACAGAGAAGGGATTAGGTTATTTATTGGAAGAAGACAAACTAATTAATTGAAAGAAAGAGCTTTAGTTCTACAAGTACTGAAAATGTGTTAAGGACAGTTATAAAACTGAACAGGAAACTAAAATGAGATGAGCACAAGCAGAATGAAGATGGAAAATTAAGGCCAGACTGGAAATGCAAACTGTGAGATTTCACCGAGGCAGTAAACACAGGAGTAATTTGCCAAGTAAGATCATTAAAGAAAAGAGTTTGATGACTTGTGGGGAAGACGGAGGTTTTTTAATTGAGAGAGTGGATTTAAGGATTTAGTGGCACAGCAGGAACGCGGAGAGAAGATAAACGTAAAAGGCTTGTTGGACTGAGCACGCTTTTCCTGTTCAGCAATGCGTGCGCCTGTTTAACTCCTGTCTCTGATTTGTTGTTCTAAACATAGACAAGTAAAGGCCAGAGGAGGACAGTTCAGTCAGGTAGGAGAACCGCAGCCAAATGAGCTCTCAGTGTAAACCCACTGAAATTTAGAGAAAAGAACAAGTTGCATCAGAGAGGAATTTGAACTGATTTGTAATTTTACTGGAGCTGGATAGCACTTTCTCCAGCTTAAGGGATAAACATATAAAAAAAGCCAATCGTTAAAACCTGTCACAGTCTGGTGAGTTTCTTTCCAAGACCGGGGGACAGGGAAGGAGGGTTTTTTTTCCCCTTCCTTTGGCAGTTCCTAAAAACGTTTACACAGCTTTTATTGAGTGATTCAAATGTGTTAGGGACAGAGTGAGAGATACTCAGGCAGATAATTATGTTCTTCATAAACTCATTATTTGAAAGTTAGGGGGAGGTGGAAGGCAGATAACAGCAATGGCCGTGTCCCATAACAGATAGGAGAGGAAAAGGGCAATGACTATGTGGTGGAATTTGTCAGAATAAACCCTGTAAGCCCATTGTATAGGAACATGCTGAGTAGTTATCTAGCACCAAGAACAAAGCATCGAGGACTGTCCCAGCACCTGCCTGTGCCGCAAGGGAAGGCAAAGAGTCCAAGAGGTGTAAATCCTGTGGAGCAGCCAAGAGTGGCACGAAAAGTGGAGGGGGAGCTGCTGAACCAGTCAGTTGGGACTAGCTGGGATTTTAAAAGTATCAGAGGCTTTGAACTCTGCAGATTCCCAAAGGCAGCAAACTCAAAGGGATCCTGCAGTGGTGATCATGACGAACTGTGACACACTGCGGAACCAGAGGATTAAAGTAAAGGGGAAAAGAGAGAAAGAGAACAGAGGACATTTCTTCTTTTTTTTTTATTTATTTTTATTTTTAAAGGAAAACACTTGTGTGCAGTGGTTCCCTAGCGAAAGGGAAACTTGGAGGGTCTAGACTTCACCCGCACTACCTGGGAAGACAATCAGTATTGTCCCAAAAATACAGATTCAACCTGTTTCAGCTATTATCACTCACTTCACAGCATCTGCTGCACTAGAGAACAATAATCTCTAAGCAAGCCATGAAGAGTCAGCCATTTCCATACAGCCCTGTGGCCAGAAGCTGATGTTTGACAATAACTTTTGCTCAAATTGTTTTCCACTTCACAAAACTTCTCTTTTCCCCTTATAGAGAGAACAGTCGTATCTTCTGATCTCCCCACAAGTCTTATTTCTTCTGCTTTCTTGCCTGGACTCCAGACCAGTGCCATTTTTTCAGTTTCTATTTTTTCTATTTCATTCTTTTGGGGAAGTAGCTACAACTTTCAGTACTGATGACCTTGAGCCATGCCTGAGTGTTTCCTTATGACCTCTTTTACACTTGTCCCGTTATCCATTCTACGGCCAACTAGTTGTTTTGTGCAGATGAAGCTGTAAAAAGTGCAAATATTCTGTGAGATACCAAATTTCAAACTTGTCTTTTAGTTTTGCCCTCATGGATCAGAACCTCAGGACAGCAGGCCGGGGGTTGCATTAGGCTGCTCCTTTTCTGTGTTAAAGCTGTCACTGTCAAGACTTAGCAAATAAGACTTGAAGCTCTCTCCTCTCCCCTCCAGCTTATTGGTGATATCTGCCATGTGGAGCTGTCTTTTCCCAGATCTCCTTCCTATCTTCTTTCTCATGCATCCCTAATAATATGGTAGCAGTCATCATAATTTCTTGCTGTTCTCAGTGTCGTATTCAGGTTCCTGCTTAGATTTCTCAGCCCTCACAAATCAATTTTAAATCTCTGTCTCTCCCTCAAAGGACCAATAAAGTCTACTATTTTGTGCATTCTGGCTCTCATTCCTCCTCATGAGCTTTCTTGCTATTTTCGCTCCGTTTTATACTTCTCATCAAACCTGTTCCCATTCTGTTCTTTTTGTCAATGTGCCTTTCTTCTAGGTTTCCCTCTTTATTCTCTGCTCTTCCAGTAAAGCTTTCAATGACAATCCCACCCACATGCCTTAATCAAAGCCCGTTGAGGACTGTGGGAAGACTTGACTGGACTTTACATCAGGCACTAAACATGGTAGTCCCTGTGGCTGCCTTGCATTGGAGTCTGCAGGGTAGACTTCAGGAAGATTTAGTGAATCCAACTTAGTTTGCTTCCTGGAAACTAAATTTTTGGTATGTTTAAAGTACACCAGCTATTTTATTCAATGTAACTGGATGTATTTGTAAATTTATTCTGAAAAGGAATAAATCTTGGATAATCTTCAAACCCAGAGATTGTCTAAATAAGGAAAGGATTGAAAAGAAAGGAAAACACCAGGAAAGTAATGGATTGAGAGCTTCCTGGAGACAAGAAGCAGGTATAGCCAAATGCTGGAGTCGAGGATTATTTAAAATTCCTTTGACCAGTGTACTTCTTTGTGAAATGGATCAAATACTGTTTCTATTAGATGACAGGGGTTCATTTCCTTTCCTTAGATAAACACTTTAAGGTGCCAGACTCCTCTGTGAGATGATAAATGACTTCCTAGACGTCATCATAAAGGAAGTTGTTCCTTATAACTGTTCTAAATCTGTTACATATCAAATTTCCTGTGCATGGCTGCCACTCTGCAATGCTTTACAAACTGTATTTCACAAATTCTCAGTGTGTCTTGTAACATCAAGACACTCGCTTTCCAGCTCCATCTTTGGCATTGCTCTTAAAACACAGGAGGTCATAGATTGGATTTGTAGGCTAGTACAACACATCCTGCCTACCTTGAATTACAAAAAATACACAATTTGGATGAGTGATTTATGAATTTACAATTACAGATGGGACTGTTCTATTTCAGTTCAGCTTGGTGAAGCTGAGAACAGCTGAAATCTGCTTATTTCAGTAATAGGAAATTCAAGAAGAAGGTTATTGCCCTCTTTGTTTTGGAAAATTTGGATTGTGGTTTATACATCATACTGGAAATAACAATAGAATCTGAGATTCTGCTTGTACTCGTGTACTTTCAGATAGCCCGATAGGGCAGTAAATATCATGCCAGGCCTTTTGGGTCTTCACCCATTTCCTTGGCAAATAAATTGTTAAAATAAGACTCTCTTTTTATGGCATTTGACATTTGAGAAATGTTTGTTGTCAGAGCATTTGTTGGAGTCTAATTAGTGCACATGTTATCAAATTTGTTTCCTCATTGTCATAAAAGAAAGCTGCAGAGTCATAGAAAAGTAGAGGAGTTTTTGCAAGATCAGACTTCTTCCTTGCGTGGCAATTGCATACACAGAAGGCAAAATACCTGATGTCTGCCCCTGTGGCTTTTCATCACCAGATATTCTTTAGGTTGAGGCATGTGCCTCTGAGAACAGCTATTTTTAATTAAATATTTTTTATGAATTCCTAGTCTAGAGATAGATGAGGGACACTTACTTCCTTTGAGCCCCAGCCTGGTTTTTCCTGTCACTGAAGCTGTGTGCCTGACAATGTTCTTTGGTGTTCCTTGAGCGGAGTTCCAGCGGGTTTCAGGAGTCTTAAATTTCCTTCACCAAAAAGTCCTTTAAGAAGAGCACATTCATCAAACATTTCCATGTCACCTTTTCTTTCATCTAGCAAATTATTCCAGTTTTCATACAGTCCTGCTCTTGGTCTGATTCTGTAATACCATCATTAAGCAACACAGATTTTTCAAACAGCTTTCTGGATTGATGTGTTCATACAATTAATTCAAACCACTAATAGATAAGCATGTAGCTCCTGAGGCACAGGAGCAATCCCATCAAAGGCAGAAACTGTAATTACTTGATTTGCATAAATGTTGGACAGTGTTACAGAGGAGCATGGCTGGAACAGAAAGAAATGTGTGTGGGATGGATAAAGGAATGGTAAAAAACCATGAGTCCTGACATACATATTTGTATTATTACTCTTGTTTTAGCTTTAAGGCTGTTTGGGACTTGGTCGCTCTACTGCTTTGCCTTTCAGTGACAAATCTGAAGGTCTTAGAAAATAATAGTTTAAGTTATTCCAGGCTGGTGTTTATTAAGCAACTTTTCAAACACTAAATATATTAAAGCCCGATCTGGTTTGGCCAGGAAAAATTGAGCAAAGTAAAATGTGAGTTAGCACCAGAAAAAATCTAGCAGTAATGTGATCTACCCCAGCCTGTTTCGATGTCATTAAACAGGAGGGCTGAAAAACACCACTCTGAATTAACATAGTACAATCCAAGCACTTTTTTTTGCACTCTAGAGATCATGTTATTTTAATGTAAGATATCTAGTTTGGATATATGCGGGTATTCAATGTAGCTATGTTTAGATTCGCCAGCATTTTAAAGTGCACTCAGAAGGTGCTCCTGAAATTCTAGGGTGATTGCCCTCATTTGCAAAGGCAATGAATAAAGAAGAAGTAATAAGGAAAGCTGTATTTAAGCCTCTTGTATTGCTGTACCTGGCAGCACTGGGAGTTATATCTTTCTTTTCTTTTACTTCCTTTCACTCAAGACTGCACTCCAAAATTTCAAAAGCTAGCGAGTATATGACCTTATTTAAAAAAAAAATTGAATGCAGCCTTTTAGCCAATAATACTGTTCTGATGTTGGGCTCGGTGCTGGGCATTTGATCACTGAATGTAGCTGAATGTTTGATCTGAGCAGGGGTTGTGTGGTCACAGCTACTGCTTGTAAGATACAAGCAGAAATGTCCTTCCTAGCAATGTTGGGGAGGTGACAGCTCCTACTTTATCTCCAGCCCAATGCAGATAAAACCAGCTCCTGCACTTTCATATACCTTCCAGCTTGAGAAGAAAATGTAGTCATTTTCTGCATGTATTATTTCACTAAAGACAACACCACAGAGGAAGAGACAAAAGCATGATTCATATTCTGGTGTTATCTACCTTCTCATCTACTAGTGAACTTGTTTTGAGAAGTAAATTGCAAGGAGACCCTATATAAATGTTAACCTGTCTATTAGCAGAATAGGCTCTTCAGTATCAGTGACTTCGGTTTCCTTAGGAGAAGAAAATGATTGCCACAGTTATGCCCAGTTCATGTGGAAAATGAGCAGCTCCAAGAAAGATTTCTTCAGTGGGAATTCAATTCTCTGGAAAAATCCATAGACTCAGTTTGTGTGGACTGTTTATGACACTAACTTAGCAAAGTTGTCCCTTCAAATCCGTAATTTTATTAGAGAGAATAAAATGTCCATGGCTCAGTATCAGATGATATAACTACAGAGGACATAATTTTCTGGTGAGTTTGCAATTTCTTTGTCCCCAGAACGTCTCTAACACCGCCAGGACATTCACAGTGCTCTCCTTCCTCTGCTGGCTGCAGGGCTGCCAGAGACAGATCAGGCTTGAGGTCCCCGTTCTGAAATCAGATGACTGTGGCACCCTGTTGTTTTTTTTTTTTTTAAAGAGCAATTTGGGACAGAATAAAGATATCTGACCTGAGTGTAACGGTATCTGTCAGAGTACGAGGAAAGCCTAAACAAATCCTTCAAGCATCTGAATAGACTGGTAGCTCTAGCTCCAAGACCCACTTTCTTGTGGAATCATCACCCAGATTGTCGAAGATCAGAAGACAGTTCCAGTGATGTGCAGTATTTGTAATTATTTTTCTGTAGCTAATACTTATTGCCAGCACTTATTTGTTTTCCTTAATCTCTCAGCCTCCACTGATAGGATTATGATGTTCTTGAAATCTTGTCCTCCTTTAGCTTTTACCAGTGAAAAATTCTTTTTTGTTCTATTCCTCCTACTGTACCTCCAATCAATCTTTCAGCATGTCCCTAACACGATTCTGTTTCTCACCCTCCAGCTTAGTGGCACTGCCACTGGCTTTGTTCTGGATACCATAGGCATCCTCAACATCAATTTATTGTCCTTATTTTTCACATCACTTACAAAGCCTACAGAAGTCAAGGTGTCTGAGAGTTGGGACCAGAACCTGATGACTGATACTGGCCCTCAGTTCCTCCATTGTCACACTGAATGGCCAATATTTGTCTTTTCTTTTATATTTAGATTACAAGCACCCCATCAGAGACAACCTTTCTGGACTACGTAGCACAACGGCCTGGGCTAGAAGAGTGACTTCTTACCAATTCGTCTCCCAATATGGGAAGGTGTTAGATGAGTACATAGATGTTTATAACATCTAGTAGCCCCCATCAAAGATGCCTCTAATGACGAATTGTAGCCCAGGGCTCTGAGTATAGAAAATGCAGAAAATGTCTTTCCCCAAGAAGCTGTGAAAGAAAACTATCCCTAATGTGACCTCGCTTGTGAGACTGGATGTGTTCCAGCACAGGGGGAGACCTTTGAATCTAAAATGTATATAAACAGAAGTACACAAATCCAGTAGCAATACAGATCTTAAAAAATGTCAGGACATTGTCTTTACAAGAATAGTTCGAGAGCAGGACAGTTTATCATGGCTGTCCTGCCTAATATGGGAAGCAATGAGCAACAGCAGCGCTTGGTAGGAGGCAACACGACTTGCTGGAGCCTTGGTTTGTGTGATAGAGCACCACGTATGCTGACACCCATGGGGCTAACTGAGAGACTGCCTCTTAATGCATCCCATCTGATAGAGGTTGTTTGCAAATACATTTAATTTTCAGTGTGGGAGATATTGTCTCTTATTTCTGATAGTGAAAACTCCTCTGGCATTAAGAAGAAGCACCACAGCGTCTGCCCTGAAAGGCATCGAGGTATCTCTCAATGCCTTGAGAGGGATTAAATATAAACATCTGCTGACACGTCTGCTGCCGTGAGAAATCCAACCGGGCTTGCACCTTCAGTTCTTACGTGCCCCAAAAGGAAATCTACCTCAGCCTTAAGCAATACATTTAGGCAGTGCAAAACAGGATATAACACTTAGAAATAAGAATAATTTCTACATTTTTAGGCAACCTCATTAATTGACAGATCTCCCGTACTGTGATATGTGTCAAAGACTTCCCATTTGAAAAATGATGTGGATAATGGGCGAATACTAGCACTAATTGTACCTTGTTATGTTCGGGAAAACTCAAAAATGACTGAAAGAACAGCCAAGAAAAGGTGAGAAATCACTGCCACAATTGATTTAATGATGTGATAAGGCATATATAAAACTCTCTGCTTGCAACTGGAAGACACCTCTCACGGCTTTGATTTGTTGACAAAAGAAGTAAAAGATACAACAACTAAGGAAATGCAAAAGCAATGAAGAATGTAATTTATCTTCTTCATGGTCATTTTCCTGAAATAAAACATCTTATGAAATACAGAAGTACCAGGCTCAAAGCAAAAAGAAACTCGTACATTGATTTGAATATTACTGCATGGAGAAGGAATGGGAAATGATTTTTCCATCCATGTTATGATTATAAATTACATAATTTAAAATAGTTTGATTAAAATCATGTAATGAAAAATAAAAATGGTTACAAAATTTGAGCACCAGGGACTAAACCCCAAGAATATTAACAGAAATCAATTTATTTATTTCCCCATGGCAGAGATGGATGACTCCTGAAATTCTAGTTGTACTTATTGCCTGTTCAGCTTCACTGTTTTCAATGTTCACAGTTAATTTTACTAAAACAAAAGCCCACACCCCAAACTTTTTGCTTATCCAGATGGGATTGTTCTATCCTGGTTTTGTGGAGAGTGCCCTTTTGATAGAATATTCTTTGTATTCTGTGTGCTTTTAAATGTATTTCCTGCAAGCAGAGAAGAAACCACAGCACTCCAGGACATAATAGTGTGATATTAATCTTCTGCCACGTGAACAATCATCTCTAATATGTTTGTATGCATCTTCTTTTGCTTCTTTTTACATCAGGCACTATAATCTTACAGTAGGCCCTGTCACTATGCCAGGAAAAGCAGTTATAAAATTTTAGCTTGTTTTCTAGTTTGTTGCCACTGTGATTTTTCCCTTTATTTTTGCTCTGGTTTATGTATTGTTGGAACATCATTTTGTCTGTAACTGTTATTGTATGTACGTACGTGCACAGCCGCTGTCCTTTTCACAAACACGGGCAGAAACCTGGACTTCCACTTGTTGGTCACCTTGGCTGGACCTGCTACTGTTGCCTGATGTCTACATCTGTTACTGGAATATAATGCAATGTCAGGCTATCAGGATGGTAGACCAGCTGTCATCAGGCTTGCTTGACAATACTCCTGAAGATATTTTCCAGGTCTTCTTTCCATAACAAAAGAATTTAGAAGTATGGGTATTGGTAAACCACATTCTCCTTTGCTACAAAGTGGGTTCAAAATGTTTTTTGAAGCCTGGGAGCTAAGCCCAGAGTAAGGGCTGCAAGAAGACAGCAAGAGCGTATTTCTGGTGTCTAATAAGGCACACAAGTGTGCCCAGGACTGGGTTTAGTGCTGATCGAAAGCAGCTGGGCTATCAGGTCGTAGTGTGCTGTGAGTGTGACAGACACTTGCCAGGGAACTGAGCCTGGACTGTGACATCTCCAGGCCAAGAAGATTTTAAAAGCCCAGGGTCCATAAAGGAAGGACAGTGTGTGCTCATGGGAGGGAGTTTTAAAGGGCTATTTGTGTGTCATTTGTGGAAAAAAACATTAGTGTACGACTGTGTACACTTCTGGATACTTTAAAAGAAAGTTGAAGGTGTGTTTTTCAGAAACACTCATTATTTGACTCATTCAAGTCCTGAGCTAAAATTTCCATACTAAATGCATTTCTAGCAATTGCATCAAACATTGCATATGTCTGAAAGGATATTAAATATTAATATCGGGAAAAGGCAGACTGTTTTCTCTTCTTCCTCTTCTAAAGTCATCCTTTGATTTACTGCTTTCTGTAGGCCCGAATGTAAATAGTGTCGCAGCAAATAAGTGTTTAGTGTCTGTGAAGTTTATTCTATTGGTCTATTTAGGTTCTTAAGTCTGAGTTATAGTGCATATAAATTAGTGGCCAGTGAGTGTTGTTTAATTATTTAGAAGCCTTGTCATTGACAAAGTGACCTGTGCTGGCTTTCTTGCCAGGAAGAATTGAAGTTGTTATGCTAAACTCTGGACAATTTGATGTAAATATTTACCCACCCAATAAAGAGGTGCTAAAACTAATTCAGCCTCAGGATGTTAACTCCTGGAGATCACACAAGTTCCCATAGGAAGACAACTTCATGTTACACAGGGAAACTTCAGATCTTGCTATAGTAAATGAACAGTTGCTCTAACAAGGTGATGATAAAGAGAAGTTTGGATTTGATCATAGGCATGCCTGAGAAAAATTATATACACACAGAGAGGGATCCACCTCTCTGTCTCTGCTCCCATATGGTGCCCATCACCGTGTGCTGTCTGTTTTTTCAGTTCTGAGAGTGAAGGTCAATGCAAAGACATACATCTCGATGTCTACAGTCATCTAGTGCCATCTGAGATGTTCTAAAGTACCCTGCCTGGCCTCCACCTGGAGCTCCAAGTGTCCTTTAAGTCTTCTAACATGTGAATATCTTAGCTAGGCTGGGGCTGGCCAAATGGGATGAGATGTGGGTGTGTAAGCAACAGAACCAGGCTTTTATCCTCAGTAAATCAGAATGACAAATGTCTGCCCAAGGTCGGGGGTTTTGGTCACAGTTTCTGGTACAATCGAGGTAGCAAACAGCTGGTTTTGCGGTTTTGTTTTAGCGGTTTGTTTCTGTATTCCTCCTGTGAGGGACAAACTGTCACAGTATTTGATGAGCAGAGTGATTTGTAGTATCCTCATTTTTTTCCAAGATATGGATAGGGTTTGCTGCTCGGGACAGTGTCAGATTCACTGGTTTCACGTTGCTGCCAGAAAGTTCAAACTACTCTCCTCTGGATGTCCATCACTTGTGATCACTGGAGTAACCAAGCTGTCTCCCAGAATGAGATAGCCAGTGCTTGAGCAGCAAACTTTTGGATAGGAAAGGACTTCATGGCCTGTAAACAGTACGACATCTATTTCTAGGCTCCCTGCCCATGCCCTCCTGACCCAGGAGTGACGAGGCTTTGCCCTTCGAAGCTGCCTGAGGCCAGTTCCCGGGCTCTGCAGCGCGGCACAGAGCAGTCAAGCACTTGCAGGCCCATGAGGCTGCTGCTGGATAAGGTTCTTTGAACTTACACACCATGCGCTTGACTCCCAGGCCCACCATCTGCAACGTCCCAGGCAGCTCTGCTCCCTTCGAGGCAGAAGCCTTGAAAATCAGGGTCATCTGTGTCCCTCAGGGGAGGGGACAGCTGCCGCATTTGGTTTCCATCTGCTACTTGGCCCCTCTGGTCAGTGAACTCCGCAGAGATGTGTCTGTTAAGCGCGGCCTTTCCAAAGATGTTTTCCCGCAAATACAGTGTAAAGGATTCCTGATTGCTCCGTGCTGTTGCCTCCGCTGCCACCTCCAAGTGCAGGTTTCACACTGCTGGCTCACTCCTGAACATCACATGAAGAACAAGACCACAGGGCATGTTGGGGCTGGAGTTTCGGAAGACACGTGGTATGAATAGCAGCACATCTCTGTTTTGGAAAGCTTTAGTGCGCTACAGGGTGTGGGTTGCCCAGACTGAGTGTGGGGGCACCCTCAGAAAGGCTGCAGAGACCCACACAGTCAGGACTGACCCCGGCTCACTCCTCTGGGGACTCTCAGGACATCCCACGGGCAGGACAGAACAGAGTCAAAGGCTTTCATCTCCATAGCAGCCACTGGGAAAAGCACAAGAGGACAGTGGAGAGGTAACCCTTAACGTCGTTAGTCAGTGAGCAAGGGCTGCTGGTGGTGTCAGTCATTTTGTAGAAGGCAAAGAGGGAGCAACGACTGTATCAGCAGCCCTGGGTAGGCAGGTGCGGTGTGTCTGTGCTGCCATCAGTGCTCCCGCATGAGATCATGGGGCCACACAATCCTTCAGGCTGGACGGGACCCCAGGAGGTCTCCCATCCAAGCTCCTGCTCAAAAGAGGATCAAGCTATGAGGTTGGACCTGGTTGCGCAGGGCTTTACCCAGTTGGGTCTTGAAAACCTCTCTGGGGAACATGTTCATCTTCATTTCCACCTATTATCATCCATGTTAGACAGATTAAAGCCAGTATGGATACATCTGTCTATGCTAAACTCACACCTTCCTTTCAAAGCACAGGCTTGTCCCGAAAGCTCTCATTTTTTTCCCAGGAAGAAGCTGGGGAACAGAGAAATTTTTTTTGCCTCCAATAAATTGCAAAATTTCTCTATATATTTGCTGTCTGCCGCAAAACAAGCATTACATTGTCAACATTATAAGGGACAGCATATTTTCTTTTTGCCTTTGGGAAAAAATGGAGGCAGAATTAAGGCAGATGTGCTCAGCTTAAGTTGTTTCAAACTTCTTCCAAGAGAGGAATATCCTAGTTTCCAATTTCATCTTCCTAAAACAGTAATATTTGCAGAGAATTATAGCAAGTCCTTTTCTGGGACTTTTGTTAGAAGCCAGTAGTAACCTGAAAAAGAAATGACCTGACAATGAATACGTATACACATATTTGGAATGCCAGAAACTGCTTTGCATATATTTAAAAACACTCAGACAAAAAGGTTACTGGCTCTGTATACCACAGAACTGCCACTTGCTGATCATACAAAGCAGAAGTGTCTGTTTGAATTTCAGATAAATACAACCACAAATAACAATAACGGAGCAGGGACAGATTTTTAGCCTACGCTATGAAAATACACCGATGCTATTCTTGAGTTGTTTTTCGCTCCTTCTAAAGGGGAAGTGGAAGATGAAGAATGCACTCAAGAGAAATTTGCTTTTAGGGGTTAATTTTGCTCCTTCATTCTTCATGACATGAAATGCACTTTTACAGGACATCAAAATCATAAATTGACATAACCAGAGACAAGCTAATTTGTATCTCCAGAGAATCTGGCTCCGCACGTCTCAGATTAGACCTTCCATTCTGTGAGTCTCTCTCTGCTTTTTCCCTTGCTGTTATCTCCCTTGCTGTCTCTTCTCGGCCGCAGAAGGGAAACCAATGGCTCCGACCACCCACAGCGCATGCTTAGCAGCCGTAAAACATAGGTGCCAAGAATCAAAATGCTTTTTCTCCAGCAGTGCCATCTCTTGTGGCTGGTCCTTTGGTTGGCATTGGGAACCAGGGCTGGTGGCAGCCAGGCAATTTCTTTTAAAATGCAGGAGGATAACATCCTTGCAATGTTCCCCTCAGCCTGAGTGTTTCCTCTGGGGAATTTGCTACTCTGGTGTATGTACAAAAAGAGGATCTTATCAGNTTCAAGGCCCTAATGACTTGGATTGAGCGTTCTCAGCACTTTATGGGAAAATAGCCATGGCCCACCTTGGCTTTTATGGGAGAAGAGGAATGTGAATCAAAAATTAAATTCACATAACTTTGTGGGTGGCCTTCTCTGCTATGCGGAATATCTTTGTGTATGCTCATGTCTGCCATGACTTTGAGAAAAGCGCCCTTTACTTGTATAGCAACAAACTCTTAAGTCAGAGTGTTTACGTTCCTAAGTACTATATCATATTTCCCCACTAAGTTAATGAAACAAATTAAGCAAAACTCCACACGGATTCCTGTATTCACAGAAAACTTTGCAAACTTCTTACAGATCTTGGTTATAGTGGTAGCTAAGCATGCTGAGCTTTATCTTCCATTTGCTAAAAAACATAAGCTGACTTGCCTGCTCTTGACTTTTATATCTTAAGGAATGGAGGATTAGGTTATAACACTCTTTACAACAACACCCCACTCCTTTTAATTGTTCAAAATTACAGTTTTCAAAGCGTCCTAATGGACTGGTCAGCTTCACAGGGACCTGACCTATGTTTAAGTTTAAGAAAATCATTGATGACAGGGTACTTTGAACACAGGTTTTCCTGACTTGGGTCATTAAGCAAATGAATAATTAAATTCATTCAATGAGAATGCTGTAAAAGCATAAATATATATATGCTTGCCGTGCTGGCTTCTTAATGTGGTGTTCTCCAAAGGGATGTCATCAGGTCTTAGAAATACCCTGTTTATAGTCAGGGAAATGTGTACAGGAGAGCTCATTCACAGTAGATGGGGCTGCACTTCCTCATTCCTGTTTTATTTTTCTGATCAGTTTTGAAACACAAGAAAAACAACGAAGTACCCATGTCTGCACCTAAAGAAAAGTGTTTTCACGAAATACAAGTGGATCCTTGAATTTCAAACTGGTTTTGCACACCCATTTAATGCAGCTTTAAACTGGTTACCTATTCACTTTCAGTGGGAAGGCACCATGGAAGAGATTTCATCATACATATGAACAAATGTTATTCAGGAGATACTTACGCATTTACCTAATTATCCTTCCACTGCAAATACTTTCTTCAGGAAGGGGCCTCAGGAAGTTCCTCACCCATAAAGTCCCATTAACTGTAATGGAATGGGTCGTATGAGTAACCTACCCCAGAGTGTAAAGGCAGTTCAGAAACCAGCCTTTTACTACCATACTTCTTTAGTTGTTCATTTAAGAGTTTCACATTCATATAAATTTTCTACAGGACAGCAAATTTAAAAATTAAATCTATATATAAATTAAGACTGTGCAATAAATTGTATATCTATACTATGAACAATACGCTATGTCATTCTTAACTAATTCTTTAAATAAATCAGGGTTTGGATAAATTAAAATTTGGATATCAAAATAAGGATTTTTTCTTCTGTTGGCTTAATGATTATGCTAGCTTTCTGTTGATATTTTATTCTTTTATATCTCCGTGACATAATTTACTTAGTAAAAGTTGAACTTTGCCACTTTGCTAGTCTTCCTCTATCCTCTAACCTTTTCCTAACAAAAAATTGTAATACTGCTGAAAATGTATTTAAAACACTAATGAATATATAATGACAAGAAATATCATGTCTTTAAAAAATTTTCCTCCAAATTCCCCCTGTGTCTAACATAAAAAGAAACAATTGGATTCTAAACTATGCATAGTTTTAAGGGCTTACTCTTAGCATCCATTTTTAGAAATACAGAACAATTCCTCCAGCTTTTTAAATAGCTGAGACATAATGTGCCATAAAAACATACTGTAAATATTTCTGTTGCTGTAATGGTGTCTGAGTTACCGCAAAGAGTTGCTAGGATATTATCTGTGTCAGGAAGTTTGTTGTGCCTTCATAAAGGAAAACCAACAGTCATTTTGATACATTATGCAAATAATATCCTGTTTTCTCAACAGATTCCTTTGGAGGAATCAAAAAAACCTCCCAGCCTCTGAGCAGCGTTCATGTAGATCGCTGCCTTCTGCTGCTGCTGTACGTGCAAGTAACGCTTTCATTTTTTTCTCCAGTGATTATGGTAGTAAATAAACCTATGCTTAATTGAATTTCGTGCTAGAGATCATGTTGCAAACATACCTATAGAAAGCATTTTCCAATTCAGAAACAGGAAAAAACATCTTAAATGTTACAAATAAATCATATTTGTCATCAAAATAATATTTAGAAAAGACGCTGTTAAACTGACATCTGTGTTTAACAGATGGTTATCAAGTATGACATATTTGACAGAGATGAGCACACACACTGCTGAAGTTAATAACTGCAGAAGAGAAACATGATTGCAAAACTTTTGCTGACCCCTATCTATAAGACATCTTAAAAGAACCTGTGATAGAACTTAGCATAATTAGAGTACTTATAACAAAAAGAGGAAGTTGTTTTCCCTTTAAGACACATAATTTCCTCTTGACTTGTCTTTGAAGTTCCCAAGGTTTTTTTTTTATTAGATCTGCAACAAATCACTTCAGTCTAGCTTAACTCCAGGCAAGCCACAACTTTGCTGTGCTGCGTTTGAGCTCTGAAAAGTGATAACCAGAAAGTGAATTTTCTATAAATAGAAAATGAAGTTCCCTGAACTTAATGTCTTAGAATCCAAGTAGGTCATTATGGAAAGTTAAAAACCCCACAACATTAGTGGTGAAATGTTCACCTGGAAATACTAGCAGTATTGAAAGGGTTATAATGTCTGTTGGCATGTTCTTGTGTATATAAAATGAAAATTAATTGTGGACTTTGCTACTTATTTAGGTGTTATTCTAAACAATCCCTTTAATTCCTCACACATTTCTGTTCATTAATTTATTCTTTGTTTACAACTGTTTGAATAAGGACTGAATGAAAGTTAAGTAAAGGCCTCCAAATTATGGCTATTGTTCTTTGTTTCTGAAGACAGCTGTTAGTCTTCGATTAAATGTATATGACAAACTGTGGCCCAACTTCAACCTAATGTACTTTATTTTTGCGGAGCTCAGCAAGCCTTTAAGTTTGTTTGTGTTAATTGTTTGCATGCCTGTTTGCATGCCTTAGAGTGAAGGCTCTAAGTAGCACGAGAACATTTAGTGCAGCGTTTCTGACCCAGCTGAGTGAGGAAATGTCAATATGATGGGAAGGTCTCATGAGATCTGCATTGTGAAATCCAGGGAAAAGTTATTCAAACAAGTATGAAGTGAATGATGCTAAATCTATTTGAGTTTGACTCATTACTAATGTGTTTTTGATGACAATTTTTGTGTTGAATCAGAAAAATGGAAAGGATGAAAGAAAGTATTTTGCTGAGATAATCAAAATGGAGCCTGTGGTAAATCTGGTTTTATCCAGCACTGGATTTAAGTTTAAGCAATAGCACAGTGGACTCACTATATTTGTCTTTTATACAAAGGGAATTATGAAGAGAAATTAGCCATCTTCACAGGCTTTTAGTGGCATACTATTTTTTTAATTTTGCAGTGGTAAACTAGGAAAAAATTCATGACCCTGTGTCCAAATATATGTCCTAAATGCTTTGCAGTTTAATGTCAGGTGTGGGAAATCATTCCCATGTGTTGATAGTATGTAACTAATATTGATTAGTGAATCAGAATTACTTGGGTTTTAAAGCCACTGCACATTACAAGCTTCAGAAATTGAAGGAGAACATTGCAAAAGAATTGGGATGTTCTGCCTGTTCTTGAAAAACCAACTTCTCCTTGGCTTTAGTAAAATCCACAGCAGGTCCTGAAGAAAATGGTGCCAGGCCTGATGGGGTTTTGAAACTTGATCAAATAAGGATGAAGTTTGCGCCAAGCTGGGCTGTGAACTGTGCATCAAGTAGGTACAAGAGCACCTTCTCCCCTTAACACATGCTCCTTATCTTTTGAAACTTGTATCTCTTCATCTGCTGCTCGCTTCCTCCCTTGCAATATCAGTTCCCAGCTGCTGCTGAGATTGATGCCATCAGCCTCCGTGTCCTCCTGCAGGGCTGGGGCTGAGGCTGGATGCATCCCAGAGTATCCAGATCATGGGCAGCCACCATCCTTCTGTGCCATACGAGAGCTTCCAGTAGCTCCGCTTGTCAGAGTAACCTAGGAGGTGTTGTTAAAATAAAGTTAAGGATGAAAAAGAGCTTAATTAGTATTTCATCAAAGGAAAACCACTTCAAAAGAATATTTAGGCTGGGAATTTGTGAGCACCTGGAAGTGCCAGGGTTTGGCCTGAGAAAGACAGGAGCGCTCAGACATGCATGTGTGTGGGTAGCTGTGCGCAGCACACATTCAATAAGATGATCTGATTCAATAAGCTAGTTCAGCCGATAGGCAGCTTTGGAAACACACAGTTTACTGGCTTTTCACTTTTTAAAGATAAGCATTTCCCTTAAACTTGCATTCTCCTATTACCGTCCATGCTACAAGAGCCATTCTGAAAGATATTTCAGGATACTTACAAATAACGATCGTTAAATATGATTTAAACTGTGATAGTGCCTAGAAGCAGCCCCAATTAAAAAAAAAAAAGTTTTACAGAAATGCTGGCAACATAGGGCAAACATTTTATGCTTACAAGAATGCTATGTATAACAGAAAGATAAACTGGAAGTATTTTTTATCAGAACTGAATTTGGTTTACTTATTTCAAGAATAAGTAACATTACATGCATGTTTTTAGCATGTATAACACTAGATATATTTATTAAAAAAGTGAAAAATGAAGTATTTCTTTTAAAACATGTATAGGAATAAAGGTGGGCCTGTGATGTACCCAAAGGTATACAAATATATTTTTTTCTATTCTCATCACCTAAAATAGTAGTGGGGTGATAGCAGGGTGGGATAAAATACACATACTGATGTTTTTAAACAAAAGGATTGTATCACAGACAAGGAAATCAAGTATAAAAAGAGACTTTGTATTATAATTCAGATGGAGAAGCAGTTCACATTTGTGAAGAAGTTTGAATAATACACTTGACAACAGTGTATACTCTTATCGTAGAATAGTTCACACAGCATATAACTTATTTTACCTGAGAATATATGAAGAACTATGATTTTCTAAGTCCAAAAGTTTTTATTAAAATAATTTATTTTGAGGAGTTTGAGAATAGAATGTATTTTGAAGGATTAAAGTGAAGCAATATAACATAGCACTGCATATTATTTTCAGAGAGTCTAAATATTTCACCACTGTTAATTCCCACATAATATCTCACATTTTTAACAATCACCTTTTAAACAAATGGTCTATTTTTCATTAGGTAAGAAATAAAAGAATAGAGAAATAACGAGGTTTTTTTCTTTTCTGATCGATCTGTAATTCAGATAAAGCTTTTTTTTCTTTCTCCTTCTCTCTCTATATAAATATATATAATGAAAAGTAGCTCCTACTCAGCATTGCCTGATGCAGTTTACTTGCCCAGCAGACAGTGGGGTGATATTGATGCATGTTATTAGCAATATATAGACAGAGACAGCTGAGACATGGTATATACCTTGCTTTACAAGTAACCATGTCATGAAGTGAATCCATATGCTTCTGGCTTCTGTTTCTGCTGTTGTACACTTCTCAAGCAGTTCCCTGGTTATTAGTGCCACACCAGCTTTAACACTCTATTTTCAGAAAGCCTTTCCAAGGACTACTGGCTTAAAACACTTCCCAGCAAAACTCCTCATGCAGCTCAGCAAAGGGAAACTTTTGGAGTATTTAATAAGCTAGCTGAATCTTTTCCAGTAAACTTATCCATCGGTGTGTTTCTTCCCCAGTTTAATTTCTTCAATATACTCCTTACTTTTTCTGCAGCTCCTTATCCAACCCTCAAAAGTTTAGAGGAAGGTAATGTGAAGTGGTTTTTAAAAAGATTTCGTACTTGGCAATGATTGAAACAAGGTCTGTGTATTTCACTTTGTGATACGAAAGATACCCGCTCCTCTTCTAGATCAGCTACAATGCAGCTGCTAAGCTGGTCCTACTCCCAGCTGATCATGCCCTATCTTTTATTTTAAGGAAAAACTCCCCATCATCTTCAATGAACTAAGATTAACATAAATATAGGTGTATTTCAGCTGATTACCGCTTATCTGCTCTCAACAATTACTATATACCAGTCTCCAGCCCTGTTTACTCAATATTCTCCTTCCACCATGATGGCTCAGCAGCTTTATTTTGGTTTAAAATGTGTGAAATCTTACCACAAAGAGTGAAAATGATAACGTGGAGCTGTTTGTATGTGAAAGAAGTAAACCAAATGCCCCCTTCTGCCAGCACATATGCTCCAAGTGTCGTATCTTGTAGACTCTTGGAGGAGAAGTTCCTTGGCACCTCTAGTTAGTAACTGAAATGCCCACAGAAAGGAAAGGAGTTTAATTTGCCCCGGTATATTTATCCCTGATGTGACAAAGCTGAAATCCATAGATTCTCACCAAAGATGTCTGTAGCCTATGTTTATGCCTTCTCCTTTAGTGCATTAGTCCTCTGAGGAGTGCAAATCCACTTGGAAAGCAGAGAGTGTTACCAAATACTTTGTTTGTTTTGGTATGGTGTCTGCAGCATAGTGAGAAGGACTGCAGCTCATCATCAGATTAAAAAATTTCCAAAACACAGTTATATTCAGTCTTTTTAAATTAAGTAGATACACATTCTCATTTCCTTAGGGAAACACGCTTAAAAGGAGGTCTCTCTGCAGTGGGAAGAGAAGGGTAATTTCTAAGGCACAGTAAATATGGAGAAGAGGGAACAATGACTGCTGCCTAAGTTTCAAGCTTAATTTTTCTATATAGCAGTTTGCTATAAGATTTGTTGAATCCCAAGTTCTGCTTATGAGCAATAGGCTCGACTGTGGGGTGAACGCTTCCGTATTTATGGAATGATTTTAAAAAAGTCACAATGCCAGCATCTCCTTCTGCCTACATTGGTACATCTGTAACAACGATGGTGCCAACTTTAAGACCAAACAGTAAGGACTAAATACAGGAATCCACACTTGGGCAACAGTTCTGACAACACTGATATATCTTAATTTCAGTTAGGAATTCAGATTTGTAATTTTATCTGTAATTGATATAAAGTGAAAATGTGGGCTGTGCGAAGTTCTAATAGCAAAATATAAAACCAGATTAAGCTTATCTAATTTTACGTTTTCTCACTAAAGAGCCAGGCTTACCAAAAAGTTTAGAAGAGCTGGTGAACCTCGCAAATAATCTGAATTTGGTTTTGAATTCTAAAGCTGATTTATCTTCCAGGCATGGAAAAAAGTGTGAATCATCATGGCATATGCGGTAGCTCTTCAACACTGGGCAAAACTTGGTCTGAATCAGTAGATGTAAG
The DNA here is from genome assembly GCA_013398295.1 of Chionis minor. Classification (NCBI taxonomy): domain Eukaryota; kingdom Metazoa; phylum Chordata; class Aves; order Charadriiformes; family Chionidae; genus Chionis; species Chionis minor. The sequence goes on from VZSF01001882.1 coordinate 212,019, forward strand.
ACTGTGTTATGCCAGACACATTGCCTGAAGTCCCGTTGTGCTACATGCTGTGTGTAGATACGTATGTTTGTTAGATGGCCACGCACTACCGAATTTGAAATACAAGCAGGCAAGACAGAGAAAGGAAGCAAAACTACTTATTTTATAGATAGGGAATGGAAGCACAGGGAAAGAAACGTTTAAATTCATGTAGGAACTCTGTGCTGGACCTGAGAAGTGAACTCCATTTTACTGAGTCCTAGTCCAAAGCGCCTATTAGTCCCCCAACTCCTTATTTCTTTTTAATAATAGTTTTATTGAAATATGGTAATGATAATACTCAAACATAATTAGTGTTTCTAAGAAGGTACAATTTAAGCAGATCAAGAATAGAAAAAGATATAGGCACAGAGAGATACCAAAGGTCATACATTACGTGAATAACAGAAACTGGGTCCTCTGAGTACTACCCCGCTCTCCTTTTTCCTGCAACTTTTGCCGTACTTTTAGGATTCCTTTGAGAATCAAGACATGGAAACTCCCATGGACTAGCACTTTGAGACAAGCATAAGAATCTTGAGTAGTCTGTGTACAAAAAAGGCCAGGTTTCTTACAGTTTCATTCTAAATAGTGATCATATTTTAGAACTACTTCATATAAATTCAATTACTTTAATTCAGACCTAATTGTACTGTAATTCAAGTCCTTCATATGCACTGTTGCCAGGAACCCAGTTGTTTTCAAAGCACAGCACATCTTATGTTGATAGAACTAATGAGAACAAATAAGCTCTATTTTAATGTCTTCATTTAAAGGTTTTGCAATTGGTCAGTCAAGCCTATAGGTTGTATTGACTTTAGAAATGCTCCTGGACTCTCAAGAGCAACTCCTACATATCAGCTGCTGTAAATAACACACAAAACCATCTTTGGGTAGAGTGCTGCAGGAGGCCTTCCCCCGCTGTGGTGGAGCTCTCCACAATGAGAGTAAAATTCAGCTACATAGGCAGCAAAGCTGCTTTGCATGTCACCCCAGCTCCTGATGATTTCCAAAGGAGCTGGTGGCCATCCTGAATGTCACAATCTTCCAAACAAAGTGCAGGGACCATGTCTTGGATGTTGAACTTTCTCTAACTTGCATACATAGCTCTGCATGCCTTTTTATGCATGTCTGGGAGCACATGTGTGTATTACAGAATTATAGAATCATTTTGGTTGGCAGAGACCTTTAAAATCATCAAGTCCAACCATGAACCTAACACTGCCAAGTTACCACTAAACCATGTCTCTCAGCACTACGTCTACACATCTTTTTAAATACCTCCAGGGATGGGGACTCAACTGCTTCCCTGGGCAGCCGGTTCCAGTGCTTAATAACCCTCTCAGTGAAGAAATTTTTCCTAATATCCAACCTAATCCGCCCCTGGTGCAACTTGAGGCCATTGCCTCTTGTCTCATTGCCTGTTACTTGGGAGAAGAGACGGACCTCCACCTTGCTACAACCTCCTTTCTGGTAGTTGGAGGGAACAATGAGGTCTTCCCCAGAGTATAAAATATACTCCACTGTACACTCTTCTCCTGCTGGGAAGATGTATTTCTATACGCTACATCGGAGTCTATGATGTGCTGAATCCCACTATTGCCACTGACTCACACTGCCAAGCAGAAGCTCTCCAGAAGGAAAATGAGAAAGAAGAGACCTCAGAAGGAAATGTCAGCGTAGTCATTTTCTCATAGGACTCTTTTTGGCAGCTGGAGATAGTGACTTTATAATAACATGTTGAAGTTTTGAAGGGGGATTCCTCCAGAACGGAAATGTCCTTAGAAGGACCATTTCCCTAACTGTATTCAAGCCTGTGGGAAACTGTTACCCTATGACGAGTTCTTCTAAACTAGATAGGATTTATATTTATTCTTAAATTATGTTTTATTTTTGGCAACTCCCCCGCTGTGACTTGACATCCCAGAAACAAGACCCTTCAGATTCTCAGAAGCCAGAAACACTGCTGATAAAACTTATTCAGGATTGTCTTTGTTAGCTCTACTCACTTGATAACAGTTTCTTTCCACTCAGCTATTCCCTTCTCTACTGATTCTGGAACAGCTGTTGTGTATATTAAATATTTAAGACCATCGTGCTGAAGATATATAATCCAAATCAAGAGAAGTGAAGAAAAAGAGCTATCTGCTGAACCTGATTATATTTCTATTTTACGAGGTTTGGATTTTGCATAATGAGACTTAAAGACAGGTGTTGAGTAAATACTATCTTGGAAAACAGCCCCCATTTGTGGATTTAATTCTGAGTGTATGTTGTGTGTTTTGGGTTACCTTAGTTTTGTGTCTAGAAGGTTTTATTATTCACTACATTTCAATTGTAATTTTCCTCAGCTACATGACTCTAACAGCTCATATTGCATTGGGCTGACTGTTAGTAGGTTTTTTTTCCTTCCTCTGCAGACCTTGTAATCTCAGTCTGAGATCTAAGAATGAGACGATTCATTTCTTACTGCGCACCCTCACGAGAAGCAACAGATTTGCCAGTTTGCCCAATGCCTTCAGTGATATTTCTTAATCTCATTAACACCTGGAACTCTATTAATGTGAAGCGTACTCATATAACAGACCATTCTGCTGATTATGTGCAATGTAGAGACAGATTCTAGATCAATATTTTAGTTTTACTGGTTGTTCAGATTTGGCAGCAGCAACGACTGGTAAAATCTGCTGCTAATAGATGGAGAGCGATTCCACGCACACACAGCAAGAAGCTGACACTTTTCCAAGCAGAAGCACAATCTAATATTTGGTTCGCTACTTGCCCTATAAGTCTTCCAGTTTTGACAGAAGGGTGAGAATTTGGTGACTCCTCGTGTTACATTTCCCCCCAGACTCTTCTTGCATGCACTATCAGCTATTGGAAAAGCTGGCAAACGGACAGCAATTCAGGGGTCTTTTAATTGATGAAGTGAAATTCTCTTGCACGCGAGGGGCACACTGGGTGAGATGCTGCTTTATGCCTTCTTTGAGGGCCAAGTAGGAACAAGAGAGAGCTACTTTGCCAGCCCTCGGCTGAGTGAAATGCTCCATAAATGCTGTGCCCTGATGCTTGCCCCAGTGAGCAAGCCAGAGATGGCAAAGGCCTTGGACAGGCAATTTGGATTGAATCTTATAATGAAATGGGCACAAATCCTAGAGGAAAATGCTCCCACGCCTCAGGTTTTGTGCCTGAATTCAAATATTCCTACGGTCCTTTGTGTTAGAATTTAGCAAGGGTGGGATAAGCTCCTGTACTACATTTTGGTGACCGTTATTTTCAGAAACAAAACTGAAAAATTGTTCTGAAGTGAAACCAAACCACCCTTGAGTGCTTGTATTTAGCTCAGAGGTTAGAGTTCAAATTTATACTAATAGGTAATCTGAATGTTTATGTTACAGACATGTTTTCCCATGCCTGTAAGTAGGCAAGAACAATTAAAGCAAGTTAAAATCATTTAAGTCCCTTTGTTATTGTAATTGAACTTGAAAAAAAATTGCTGAATTTAAAATTTGCAAAAAGGTGAAGAGTATTTCTATTTCACTTTTAAGGCTCTTGCTGGTTTTCATAACAATCTTTAATTACTTGCCCAGTAGTAACACAGGCACTTACAGAGCCAAGTAATGGCAAGTATTAACAGTCTCTTGGCAGACTTGATCCTGTACCCAAAAGAGCAAAATATCCACAAGTCTGAAGGGAAGAGACAGTCTTTCACTTGGTCAGAGTGTGCCAGAATGGCTATTCTCCAATACAGTCTTTGGCATGATCCCAGATCATCTCTGAGGGGAAAAGAGGGAGTCAAGCTCCCACTAAGCCTGTGCCTTAGTGCAGGGCTCTAAAGATCCTGAATTTTCTCCTTTTGCAGGGCATTTGTACAGGTAACCCCCCCCATGCTGGGCTGTAAAATTCCAGTGACCATCACGCTGGTGGATTTTTACAGCACCTTAAACACTGTTTTATATGAATCCTGGACGAGCAAAGTCTGATTGAGTAAATTCTCTCTCCTCTGTCTTCCACAATTGCTTCTTTTATTACACTTTTACATTTAAAATATTTATGATATGTTCACATAAAGATAGTTATACTTTTTTGTAATTTCATACCTCTAGAAACCAGACTTGCCACCCAACACATGGGCAAGCATTGACATGTGTCTTGTGAGATCAACTTCTTCCTCTTGAATAAATGCTGTTAACGTGCCGGGAAGTTATGTGGTGATTCATGTCTGAACACCATACACCAGGACAGAGCTTTTAAATGCTACATTCTATGTTTAGGCATAGATTGCAACAGATAACTAACCTGGAAGATGGGAGGCAGAGCAATGTGAAAATTCTTACACAGACTAGACTTCCAGTCACTGAATATTGCGTAATCTAAGATAAATAGAAATCTTGGTTATGAAGCTTAAAAAACCTCAGGATGGAATGCTTGTCGAACATAATACTGTCTAATTTCTACTTTGTCAGCTCTAAAATTCATCTCCTCATTAAAAAAAAAAAAGTCAAATAAACCAAAGTTTATGAAACGTATGCTTGCATTTAAAACTGTTTTGCTGTTCATTTTCGGATGACTTTGGAGACATGGCCTGTGTTATAATACCACTTCCATTAAACATTGGAAGCTCAACTTTTTGCAAAAAAATTCACACAAACATTCTGCTCTTAATCCAAACAGAGGGGTTATGAACTGAACCTTCAAACAGAAACTTTCAATATTTGGCTTCTCAGCTCAGTAGCACCAATATGGTATGCCAACTATCAGGCACTGTAATTAATAATTGTTGTAAAAAAAGTCTTTAAGGCCGAATACCCACTGCATATAGCTTGTCTGCTTTTTTAACCAAATAAGGTAATAGGGCATTTCACTGTTTATAATAGCAGCATGAAATACGATGTTTCAAACTGTTAAAGAAAACACATTTAAACTTTTCCTGCCCATTTCCAAGTTTCTTCAACTTCTAAAAAAAAAAAAATAAATACTGGCTATGATTCTCTGGCAGATTTATAGAAACCTCCATTTTTCACTTTTCAAAACACTTTAACAAAGCTTCAGAGATGAACAACATATCACCCGAGTTCTGGCATTTATGCAAGGACTGTACACACAGTTCAGAAAGAGTAAATATGCAAAAATCAATTCCAGAGAATGACAGAAAGCGGAACTAATTAAAGATGCCCAAGCAAAAGAAATCATTTTCTAGGACAAGCAAGTCAATATTTATCAAAAAAATAAAGTTGGTGCTGTAGTGAATCTGGTGGTATTTATAAATATACATCTGGCACAATAACGTTTTGGTAATTATAAAATGAATGCTAATAAAATACGTATAAATGCTTAAGCCCTCCACTAGACGACTCTCAAACTGCTGCTTTAGCCTCTTATCAAAACTTAAACATTATATTGTCTGACATCATCCTAAAGTTCTTTAATGACCAAACATTTGTTACAATTCCCACTAACCCTTGTAACTTTATTGACTTCACCAGAGTTGCTTCTAATCACCCCAGTGAAAGGAGACAGATTCAGACTGTGTAGCTCTCATTAAACATTTTTCTTTCCTACGTTTTTCTTAACCAGCGAGTGGAGTAGGGACGTAACAGATCTACCTTGGGCTCTCCTGGTTGTCATGCCAGTCCTATCTGGTGCTGATTACCCCTTCCTCCTGCCAGAGGTTTTCTTGGCATCAAACCCAGGCCAAAGCAGATGAAACACATCCTCAGGATTTTATTCCATCCTACTACTTTGCATTATGTTCTGACCAGAAATTTTAAGTCAGTGGGTTTTCACTCCCCAGAAACAAAGACAGTGAAGCACATTCAGGATGTGAGAAGGTCTTCCTCAATCCTGACAAAAATCCCACGAGATATTTTATTTCTTCAAGTTTTGCAGTGCTGAAGGTGATACTGGGATAGTTCTGCCAGATCAGGTTTTTCTCATCAGCTGAGTGTTTGATGCTCAATAACAGCAAAGCCACGCGCCCTCACGATGCTGAAACCACCACCGGCCCCTCCCATTTTTCACAGCCAGGTTCTTTTAAGGCAGGGAGTACATGTTTTGTACTTCACTTTGTTTCTAGCACAGTGTGCCACTGAAGCAGAGCCTCTTGAAGAGGAGGCAATTATTGCCTCTGTCACTGGAAACAGACTGTGCACTGGTGCCAAATACAGAGGGTAGAAAGGAGGGAGGAGGGATGAATGTATGGATGTGTGTGTTACGTGAGCTCTGTGCATTCCTGTATTCAGGTTAGTTACCTTTTTCTGATTCCCTGGTGTATTTTACTATCTAGCATATCTGAGATTTCTACCTGCTTTTGAGTATTGCACATACCAAATGCATTCAGGAAACACTGATTTCTTTTAAATTACAGCTCTAGAGCTCATGCATAAAATTCAGCTTTCCAGATCGAAGTTCCTTTTGTCATCAATACAAATTCAGTGTGCAAAACAAAGGAGAAATCTGCAGCAAACCTGCATAGCACAGATAAGAGAGCCCTGTAACTGGAAAGCTTTACTTTTGAGTTTGAGGTTTTTTGGGTTTGGAAAGGTTAAAGTACTTTGCTTTGGCAGCATTATGTTTATCACGTCGAGAACCTCTTTCTATTTTTTCAATTGTCTTGGATGGAGATTTAAATATAACAGCAAGAAAAACAGGTTTTATTCATCATTTGACTTTATTTCTACTTGGTTGGTTAGTAAGAGAATTTCCTGTCTGTAGGAAAGTTCCATGCTTTGGAAAGAACACTTTATTTCAGGTTGATGGAAACATTATATGCCATAGCTGACACATTGAATGAAATAAAGTTCAGGAAGTTTGTATTGCTGCCTGAAATGAAATTTTATCACACCTGACATCCACGATGTTAGAAGTTTCATTATTCACAATGGGGCATTTTCTAACTTTTCTCTGACAGATTCCAATTCAGGCTCTAGTGCCACATTCAACAGTATGAGTTTTTAGGATGTTACAAGTAGCCCTTAGCTCTGTCCCCTTTTCAGAGCAGCTCCTGCCCTGGACCATCACCAGCACGTGTGCTGTCATGTTGTGAAATGGTTTTAGGAACTGATTCAACTGAAAACAAAACAAAACAAAACAAAACTTCCCTCTCCCCCGCTTCACCTAAGTTACCTGAGTAGTTTCTCATACCCTTGCAGAGCCGTAGCACAGGGGGAGGAGTGAGTGCAGCAATAAAAGGCCCAGCATGTACAGGCAGATGGATGGATTAAGCCAATATTGCCACCAAAATTTCTTCATGTGCAACCATAATTGTTGTGCAATCTCATTATCATGTATGGACTATCTTACTTCCCTAAAACAATGTACCCAAATCCCCAAAGAGTCGATTCGTATGTCTGAGGAAGTACCACGCATGGATGAGAAACAGACGTTTTATGTGAATGTTAAAAATGCCAGGACAGTTTTTGGAATGATAGAGATTGCTCTGGTGTCCTTGGCTGGCTTCCCTGGTGTCGTCGCTTGTATTGTGTATTGTTTGGATACACTGCAGAGATGGATGCTGCAGTCATGTTTAATGTAAGGCACCTATCAAAGGCATCCCAAAAGTGTAGGGCACACATGTAAAATGTCTGTAGATAAAAGAGGGAAAGAACGTAAGTGAAAGGAAGGCAAAAAGAATAAAATCTATTTATCTAAGGGAAAAAGGGGAGGTAAACACGAAAACAACTGTAGGAATAATGACTCATGGAAAGGAAGCAAAACATGAGGATGTCAGTGAATATTGATTACTGAAGCCCTGAACAAAAGTGTGAGGTGATGATGTTCAGTTGGCAACTGTAGTGAACGAGCTGACTGTCGAATACCCCAGCAGCACGGGACAGGAACAGTTCTGCTTGAAGTGCTCGAGCAAAACTCGAGCTTTTGCAAGTACAGGAATGAAGACTGCTACTAGCACACACACACACAAAATGCCTCTATCATAAACACAGTTGGAGACATGTGGCATGATGCAAGCAAAACCACTAGTATTTGGGGAATTAAGTAAAAAGGGAGAAAAAAATTGGCTTAAGCCCATTTAGGAGGTTGGACACTCCTAAACAGACCTGCTCCTCTCCTCAACTCCATCCCATCAACTATTTCAGTGACTGAAGCAAAAGCCCCTCTCATGCACCTACAAACTGTATTAAGCCAGAGACTTCCCTGATTTCAAGGGCTGATAAGTGCAGTTGGAAGCCACTGTTGCTAAGGTTGGAAAAGCCAGGCTTCAGTCTCAAGTTTGCAGGAGCAATGGTCTTTTTTTTAACCTAGGAGCTGGGCCTGTTGTCAGTAATGTACAAGGTAAACATTTACACATGAGAACTGAAGCACAGACAAGTTAGCTGACTCTTATTCAGAAGCAAGGTAGTTAATGGTGTGAAAAGGATTCACATCTCTTGACTCCCTCTTCTGTGTTTTATCCACAAAACCATTTTTTAGTCATATGATACTTCTGAGTATATGATGAATTAAAAGAATACATTACATCTTCAACACATATATATTTACAAAGCCAAAAGAGTTTTCTCAGTCTGGAAACCACTAATTAGCAGTTCTACCTACATGAAATAGGCAAGAAATAAGAAAGAATATTTTCATGGCTACAAGCAATTATATTTTCACGTGTACAAATTGGAGGGCATCTTAGCAAAGAAACTTAACGGCTGTGATTACATGGCAGCCAAGGTTATACTTGCATGCAATCAATGCAGAGGGCCTTCTCATCCAGCAGTGCCCTGCTCCTGGTCTTCCCAACCTCCCCAGAGACCTTCTGCCTTTTGTTCCGCAAAACCACCTCTATCTGTTCTGGGACAGATAAATTGATAGTAGATGTTACCCCATCTTCAGGTCTCATGAGCTGAAATCCACTAATAAATCCTCCCTAAATGTGGTAGACAGCTGAACACAACAGTGAACAGGCAGTTCATAACCTATATGAACACAGAGAATGGGAAAAGCATTCTGTGCGGGTCCAAACATGGTAAGTTATCAGGAAAATCTTAACAGCGAGATCTGTGTCATTGTAGAACCATTTTCCCAAGCAGAATAATAGAAGCTTGAAACTTTCATACTTGGATCATCATCATATGAATGGTATAATTGTCCTGTGTATGGTATGACTACATTGCTAAGCCATTTTAACTCTATACAGGGTTGTGCAGGGCTCAGCTGTGATCTTAAATAAGTGAAAATAGTTTAGCACTTGCCAAAAAACATATTTCCACCTTGTGATTGTTACCTGCTGATGTAAGGGTCCCACCTAAATGAGCTCTCAGTTAGGGAGTCTGCTTGGAGACCTCAAGTTCACCTGGAAAGTGTTAATTTTTTTGAAAACAAGTTTCACTAATGTTTGTTTAGGCTGGGAAGAGGGAAGAGCTAGACAGATAATTACCTTGAGAATTAGAAGAACATAGAAAATCCAGGAAGAATGACAGTGCACCTAAGAAAGCAGGAAACACCTAGGGAGGAAACCTTCAGTCCCTGAAGTCGAAGAAGAGAAAAACGGAAAAGTTAGAAAGAAAAGTGCTCCATCAAAACCCTTCAGTGAAGTCCCAAAAGACTTGCTTTCATCCATTGCACAAAAAGATCCATGTTCCTTTGAATTTAGCTGTCTCTTAAGAGCAGCAGAGGGAAAGCAAAGAGCAACTGATCTTTCACATACGGAACCTTACAAACTGACACAGGATCTTGCAATTACTAGAAAAGCAGAGCAGAAATTCAGCAGTTCGAAAGGTGAGCAAGCAGAGCTTAGATTGCCCTTCCACCACCCCATAGCTCTGCTCTCAGGATTTACGTGGTGTTGGGTCTTGTGCTCACCCTCTGCGCTGGGTGTTTGTATGGGCAGGTGCCCATATTTCAACAGACAGGATCACGCTACATTAAGAACTTGCATATCTGAATTTATATTTCAAGACTTCTTTTTTAGTCAGATTTATTATGGAAATACAAAGAAATTGAAAAGGGACTGGAAATTTGAGTAGCAAGAATTGCATTTTGGGGGGTATTTGGTATTTTTTTATTTAGAGGTTGGATTGTCTCTTTGTAAAACCAAGGAAACAGAATTCCAGCTCCCTAGAGAACCATCTGCAGTTCGAAATTATCCAGATTCTAGTATATAATCCAATTTCTAGTAAAAGAAACGAGGCAACATAATATGCATGACAGGGATTACTTTTCCAGTCATTTCAGAAGAAAGAATGATAAAGCATTGCATTGCTTTCCTTTAGTTTCTAAATCCATCTCACTTGAGAAGACTATCAAGAGTTGTAACAGTTTTTTCTGATTTACTGTACCTGAACAGTTTCTATCTTGCTCCACAAGCTTGTTGGTGCCCCCTTGTGTTTAAAAGAACATGATAAAGATCAATTGTGTCTGTGTGTCTTGTAAGACTCAAGATGCATGGAGAAGAACTTAAATAACTATACCTGATAAAGCCATGAAAATTAGGGCAGAGAAAAAATATTTTTAAAAGCTTGTTTTAGAATTGAAACTAGATTTTTAGCTTGTAATTTTTCTGCAGTTTTTTTACATATTTCCAGATGTTACCAAATCCACTGGTAAATTAAAGGTACTTGTAAGTTTACAGTAAGTGTGTTTTTTAAGGTATTGTCGCAGTTTCAGTTGGGATAGAGTTAACTTATTTACCAGCAGCTGGTATAGTGCCATGTTTTGGATTTGGGATGAGAAATACTTTTGATAGTGCACTGGTGCTTTTAGTTTAGGCAGCCAAGGCCTTTTCTGCTCCTCACACTGCCCTGCCAGCAAGCAGGCGGAGCGGGGCACAAAAAGCTGGGAGGGGACACAGCCAGTACAGCAGCCCCCAACTGACCTAAGGGATATTCCATGCCTTGTGACATCAGGCTCAGTATATAAAGCTGGGGGAAGAAGAAGGAAGGGGGAGACATTCGGAGCTATGGTGTTATCTTCCCAAGTAACCGTTAGGCGTGATGGAGCCCTGCTCTCCTGGAGATGGCTGAACACCTGCCTGCCCATGGGAAGCAGGGAATGAATTCCTTGTTTTGCTTTGCTCACACTCACGGTTTTGACCCTACCTATTAAGCTGTCTTTATCTCAACCCACAATTTTTTTCTCACTTTTCCTCTTCCATTTCTCTTCCCCACTGTAACCAGGGGAAGTGAGCGAGCAGCAGCAGTTAGACCACAATAAGTTCTTGATGTTCTCAAAGAACATTGAGATTTCTTCTCCTTATTCTGTTCAGATTTATTGTTCCCATGCATATAATCAATAATTAAATAATACTTTTTATCATCTGTTGGTGAAAGGTGTCTGAGGACTTGTTTTCAAGTACTATTTTTTTAAGGTGTATGGGGTTTTGGGTTTGCAGGTTATACATGCAAAAAAGGAGTTGGAGCAGAACCAGCCATTGGAAGGTCTCTTACTGTGTCACTGATCCCCTTTCAGACTTGTGCCAACTACGTCACTTCATAACTGTTGATATCCTCATCTTCAGTATATGTGTTGGCATCTTCCCACAGGAATTCAACCTGCTGTTAAGATAAAAGAACTGAGTATGAGTCTCTTGGTTTTAATTTATCATTGGAATAGCTGATAAAATAGGTCAAAGAAAAAAAAGTTAGGTATGTGGTAACTAATGACCAGATCTTCCCCTTATTCTTGTGCAGCAACACAGAATGAGAAAAAACCCCATGGTTTTCAGTCCCAAAATGAACATCGGACCTGTTGCCAAGCAAATATTTTGCTGTGGTCCTGGCTAATGGCATAAAATTGCATCCATCGTGTCTCTTGCAACTTAGGAGCATAGCACGAAGCATACCAGCCATCCAGCAGCTGAAAAAGAACTGCCAGACTATGGCATCAAGTTATGAGAAGAGCAGTGACCAGCCATGGGTTGGGTGGGTGGCAACCATCCCAGCATAATACAGGAATCCAGCAAAACTTAAAAGCTGTTGAAGGTCCTACGTTTTGAAAGGGAATATTCAAGAACTGATTTTGAGAAGAGTAAGAATCACCAGAAATTCGTGTGAATGTATCTATTTCCCACTTCGATCTACATAAACAATACACACAAAACTTCCTAAAACCCCTCAGATTCAGTTTTCGTCTGTGCTCAGCAAGAGGCTGCTGTGATTTGAGTGCTCCTGAAGGGCAGCTCACCTCTGACAGAAAACTCCTTAATCTGGTACCTCTTGGACCAAAGTCTTGACAAAAGTAGTAGTGAAACACCCTTTCTTCTTTCCTTGCAGATAGATACCTCTTTGACAGTCTCAAGGGTGAGCTACAAAAAAACCTCTCAAACGACAGATCAACTCCCAAGTGGTGCAATTAAAGAGATTTATTAAGATTAGGTGGAGAAGGTGACACTACAGCTGAAGAAATGGCCTGGATGTCACATCTCCCTTGACATGCAGCAACAGCTAATCGAAGAAGTTCTACCTTGGCTTAGCCACAGTGAATAAGATGCCGTGAGTTTACGAGCATTTTTTTACCAAACATTTTTATCCCTTCTTGTCCAGCCCTCTCCTCTTGTCACTCAGCCTAGCCCTCAGTTATAGGCTTTTGCGTCACCTTGTTTTTGCCATGGCTTCCTGCTTTGCCTGACCTCCCACCCTGATTCACACGGGTGATGCTCTGACGAGAGCAGAGGCCTGGGCTGTGGCAACACACTGGACCCAGTGTCCAACACTTGCTTTTAAAATATCAGCGTGCGCTCTGTGCTGTAAGCGATGCATTTTGCTCGTACATTTGTGTACCATACCAACTGACATGGCTTCATTACTCTTAATTACCCAGCTGGATATAGACAAGCTAGTTATATTTACAGACACACTGCTGGAAAGTATGTGGTGTTCAATCTGACCAGGAAACAATCACTGCTGCGTTATTTTATTTATATAGATTCAAAGCACAATGTAAAAGAACTCTATATTCTTCCTTGGATACATTTGATATTCAAAAACATGTTCATGAGGATACAACTGTATCTAATTACCAAGACCAGCGCTCATCTATTGCAGGTGATGCTCTGTCTAGCTAAGATCTGCATACCCTGTCCCAGATGAATGATTGCGTATTAAAATATTCTTCAAAATTTTCTTTCAATACCTGTCCCACAGAAACACAGAGGTTTGAGGCTGGAAAATGAACACAACCGTTTCTTCAACCAGCTTGTCATCCTCAGAGTTTCTTGCGCAGGTCCTTGGATATTCGTGTTTTGGAAAATATTGGTGAATCTCTCTGAACTTGGTATTGACTCACAGCCCCGGGCTGGATTCTCAGCTCATTGTTCCCTGTTCCCAGGGAGTCTTCACAAAGGTCCCGACTGAATTCATGATTCAAATGTTTAAACCACAAACACCTTGGAGATAAACTGTAGATATTAAAATAGATAATGTAACCAGGTTTTTTTTAAAAAACAAACACACTGAAAAACTAGCAAACACCTGTTACCAGCAGTTCTAACTGAATAATATGAAAGTATAGAACTTAACCCCACAATTCAGTGATAGTCGTATGTGTAATTTCACTGCTAATGTCTCATGTCCATGGAAAGACCTTATAATATTTGTATGTTACCTGGGAAATAATTGCTGTACGTAGACCATTGAGACTTGCACTATAGTAATTCAATTCTTAAAAAGCCGACATATGATAGTGTGTAATATTAACCAAATATTAGTGCAACAAGTTTTCTGCTGTTATACGACAATCTGGTGCTCTCATAACTTCAGGTCTTCCCTCATTTAACACAAGTCCTAACTTGCTACTTTTTGTGAAGTGTTGTTGTAAAATAATGGCCTTAAGCTGTCAGCTACCACCACATAAAATGCGCTTGTGACAGGGTCACACACACCAGGGATGGCAGCAGCCTGGACAGGGTAACCGGAGGCCTCGGCATCTCCCCAGCTGTGGCCACGCTGCCAACTGGGAACACCTGAGCGGAGAGGGGCAGCCCCACCAGTGCCCTGCAGGGAGGTGGGAGCTGTGGGAAGGGAGGCATCCCTGGGCTGTCACCCGGGAATAAAAGGGCTTTTGGTGTCTTCTTTTGTGGTCCCTGGGCTGAACGCAGGAAAAGGAGGTCAGTCTGGGCTTCTGGCTGCCTTGGTGATGCACAAGGGCAAAGGAGCACCATGCCGTGGTTTGGTGTGATTTGTTATCCTGGGGAGGGGAACTGGTGGCCACATGGGGAGGTTAGAAGCACCAGCAGGTCGTTCTGTGAGTGCTATCAGATCTCTGAGCTTTTCAGAGTGGATATCACATCTTGAGCTCTTCTAGTAGCGTATCTGCTGATAACTAATGAGGGTATGGAAGTATTTAGGTGCTGGCACGTGAAAGCTATTGTTGCTTATGGCAAAACTCCCATTACTGCTAATGAAGTGTTAAAAACTTGTCTTTTAGTGGGCTGCCAGTCTGTGCACGATACTAATTCTGCTGTCTCTCTGCCCTGTAGAGGACTGTAGCACGCGGTCTAAGTGTGTTCTAGTATCCAAGCCACTTAAAGCGTATTAGTTTGAATCATTGTTAGTGCCTCTTTGTATCATATAAGAAAAGGCTTTGCTACTTCCTGTATAAATGGTGCAATAATTGCAGGTTCAAAAAAGAAGTTACAGTGAACACCTAGACTAAATGTGTGTTGAGGGAGATGCTGGCTCCTATAAATTTAGAGTGGCAAGTCAAGTCACAGGTAAACACTCTGCCTTTTTTTCCCTCTGTATGATTCAAGTGCCAGTAAAGCTATAGGAGTCACTCCTGGTAAGCAAGCTTCTTTTTTTAAACTTCATTGCTTAAGACCAGAGATAGAGAAGCAGGTCACAGCACGCAGCTGTAGTTTGCACGCGGAAGCACTGTGGGCTGATTTTTTTTTTTTTAAATTTTTTTGCTTTGGACTGTGCACCACAAAAAAAAAAAGAAAAACAAAGATACATGAAAACTCTTCTGACCCTGGTTACCTGAAGCTTCAGTTCAAGAAGATACTCAACAGCTGCTGCTAACTGTTAGCCACACAGATGAAAGAGAAGGGAACATACGCTTTCCTGCCTAATGGAAATGGCTATGGACCGAGTTGCTCTACAGCAAGAAGGGATTGAGATTAGGGAAAACTTTTCTAAATGTGAGGATAATCTTAAGCATAGCACCAGTTTCCTACAGAAACTCGCAACTGGTGATGGTGGCAATCTCATGAGTTGGGAAAACGCAGATCAGTAGTAGCTTGGGTCTAGTTGAATCTGCTTTGGGATAGGGAGGGGGACTGAATCCGAAGACAGGGTTACAAAAAACTGGAGTGGGCTCAGTTTCACGCCCCCACCCCTCCGGCCAGCGCAGCTGGGCTAGCCACGGCTGTCATAATTTCCTTCCATCAGTAGCAAGGGGAGAATTGGAGACGAACTGTGACTCACATGGTCTGAGTCAAATCTCCTCTCTTGCAGTTCCTGTGAACACAGTTTACAGCATCTTCTAATTTAATTTCAAAGTCCTGGCTGGGCTCTTGGGTGGTGTTAACTTCCAACTGTAAATTGCAGAGGGAAGAAGTGGGAGGTTCCTCTGACTTTTGTAAAATGACACTTGGAAACTTCAGCAGTATTAATGGGAAAACCCTGCACATATCCATAGGGGCTAAAAGTAACTAGTGAAAGTATTTCATAGGGATGTGGGAAAGGGAGTAGTTTTCACATAGGCAGAAGTGTGTGTGTGTGTGGGGGGGTTGTCTTCTAATTTTTTTCTATTCTTATGCAGAACTTTACTTTTCACTTTCTTACGCTGTCTAAACTTGTGAAAATCTGTCATCCTAAATATTTATTCTTAATTTAGGGAATGTGTGGTGACCCCCAACCTGCTTCTGCCATTGGCACAGGCAAAGACCTGCAAAGTAGTGGATGTTTTTCACTATAGACATTGTTTGATTCAGTCCTTAAACTGCCTTGAGCTCTGAGCATATATTTGGCGTACTAGACACTGCTATTTACAAACAGTAACATTTTTCTCACTCAACTTTGGCAAAATGTTAAATCGCACACACAAAAAAGCAGAGACTGCTCACAGAAGTAATATTTAATATAAGCATGCACAGAAGCCCTTGTAAGAGTGGGGCATTGATGAAATAATGTTTTTAGCGGTATCTGCTTAATAATGCCAACCCAGACCTACGCTTGACCTAAATGAGTTCATAACAAAGAAAATATTCTGTGCTTTAGGTACATGAGCTCTATATAAATGCAAAGTGTTATACAGCCAAAAGACTTGCCACGGTCTGAGGTCCATCTAGCTCAGGACCCAGTGTCTGTCAGTGGTAAGTAGCAAGGAAAGGAGATAAGAAACAGAACATCCTTCCCCACAAATGCCTTTCCAACAACCAGAGGCTTAAGAGCTTACGGAGCTGAAAATTATAGCCAGACTACTTTGTACGGTAGACACCACTGGACCTATTTTTCATAAGTGTTTCTCATCCCTTTTTAAAAAAAGCTCTGCTTCTGGCTTCACTTGTATCGCAAGAAAACGTAATGATGCTCTGTATCCATAGTTTTGTTATATTTCCTATTACAGAATAATTTACATAAGAATCTTATGGTTTCAGTATATTACGTGGAAAAAAAAATATCTCTCTTCCTATTTATCTTAACCTTGCCACCTGCTAATTTCTGCGGGTATGCCTTAGTTTTTTATACTGTGACTTATCGTTCCCTGTCTATCTTTCTTGCGTTGCCTCTGATTTTAGGGCTCTCTGGAACCTTATTCTTCACCTTATACACAACATAGCCATTCACTTTTGTGTGTGTGCATCAAAGACAGCCCAGGAAAGTGGTGTGTGTAGTGCCGAAGGCAGGGAGGCAGCAGGTACGGGGCTGTCACAACCACGGCCAGAGTTTGTTTCACCATCATGTGATTGTGTTCACGCTGTTTCGGGTGGCTGCCAGGGATATGTGCTCTTATCTCCGGATGCCCCAGCCGAAAGGAGAGCTGGAGTGTATCCCTGCCTTCACTGTGTGCCCCTCAAAAGTGTAAAAGACTTCATAAAAATAGTTCGGAGGCAACTGCAAGGCGGAGAGGGGGTTGGTGGGCTGGTTGGTTTCTTTTGCCATTTGGGATGATGGGGCTGGCGTTATGCGCAGGCATTTCCCCGGAGCCTGAGCAACCTGAACACCCGGCATTTTTGCTCGGCTCCAAATCACAGGAGCTGAGAACTGCATTATTATTGTTATAAAGGTACACAATACATTTTGCAGGAGCAGACTATAAATATTTCCAGCAAGTGCACTTACTATAGGTGTGGATGCCAAGCAGCACTGTCTCCTTCCTAATTGTTAAGAAAGCATTTTTGTTTTATTGCACAGACAGTAGCTTCCCTGTCCCTTTACCATTCTTCTCACAAGTATGTGTTGAGATGGCACACTGGGTTTATCACACGCTAAGGAAGAAAACTGTAGCTGGAGTCTCTGCTTCCTATCAGCTCAACAGCCTATTTTAGCTCATGGGGCTCTTGAAAAGACAAATCGTATTTCCTCTGCTCTCGTGTGCGGCCAGAGTCTGAGCAGTCCCACTGGTCAGTCCTGTCACTTCAGGTGCAGGAATGGTCCAGGCTTTGATAGTCTAATTACAAAGTCAATCCGCATGCACAGGGAGGAGCCCAGGGAATATTGAGAGGTAAATGAAAGAGTGTGCGGAAGCAGTACAGAGTCACGGAGGTCAGGCAGCCTCTGTCCAGATGCACGATTCTCCTGTTATCTTTATAGCTCTTGCCAACAGTGGGCTTCTCCCAAGCAGTTAAGGGATCTGCTAGAGCTCATCCAGGGCAGCAGGAAGGAAACTTGTCCTCCTACCTCTCCGTACTACCAGCTGGAGCACAGCTTCCACGGCACACCAAGATTTCTTTTCCATTTCCTCTCAAATCTGGGCCATGTCAGCCCAGGACCTTCTAAAATAATACCAGGCAATTAACGTATTTTAATTTTCAGGACACTTTAAAAATAAATAATTGCCCATTAACACTTAAGCATCTGGAATCAGGCAGCAATATGAGCTTTATTTTTGTCCACACATGGGGCTGGAACACAAGCTTAATTTTTCAAATCCTGCTTGTCAGACTAAAACTTCCTAGAGCTTGTTACAAAATTATGTCATTGATCAGCTGGCCTGCCTCTGTCTGGGCTTTCAGTAGAGAATTACCTGCAGAAAAGGTAGCCCTTTGATGCTGCCTGTGCCTGCCCTGTGCGTGACTGCGTAAGTCCAGGCTGGGTTCCCTCCCCAGCTGTAGTCAGCAGTTGCTCACGGAGCTTGTGGTCTTTACAAGATAGGATACTGGAATCTGGCATTATTTCCAGATTTCTTTGTGCTTCACATTCGTAAAACAAATATGTATGTTGGTCTTGTGCCCGCGTTTGGTTCTGCTGCAAATCTCCATCCAAAATAAATTAATTTTAGGCAAAGGAAAAAGAGCGTGCTCCCAAGTGCCTTTGATCTCCGGTTAAGCAAGCCAGTAAGTGAGGCTTCAGTTCAATGCAGTCCACTTGCCCACTCTTCTGCTAATAACAAAGTAATGTGCATTTTAAAAATAGTCAAAATCCATAGATTTTCTTTAAAAAAAGCACAAAAGTTTAAGAGGAGTAAAAAGACACAAAATGTAGCCTAAAAGCATCCTGACTCAGTTTCAAAGCCTCTAGGGATTACATTCCATGAAGGAAAAGTCCATACATGTAAATTCACTTGTTTATATATTTATCTCAATGTGTTTTCTGTCCCTTTTGCCAAACCTCCAGCCAACCCAGGCAAGATGCTTTTACAATTTAAGAATACAGTCCCACAGAGACATCTGAGCCGTAACCCACTATCTTTTTCGCTAACAAAGGAGAGTTGAGAGTGGAATTAGGACCGTGATCTAAGCGGGACCAGTCTCCGCTTACCGTCGTGCCGCGGGGAGCCCTGTGCTACCCCCGGATGGTGCTGGGCACCCTGTTTTCCAAGCAAGGGGAGAGGAGGTTGTGTGGTCCAACTGGCCGTGGCTCCACACAGCGCCATCAGGGCCTGGGGGTGAGCACCACCGGCACGATGCCGCTCCCCGATGTCCCTTTTGTCCCAGGACCGGGAATGGCCTGGGTGCAGCGGCAGAGCGAGGAGCCCTCGTAGGGCGATCGTGGGGTACTTGGGGGAGCTGCCTGCCAGAAGTGGGGAAGCCTGCTGAGCCGGCTTCCTTCCAGCAGAGCCCTTGTGCGCTTCTGTCTTTGAACACGTTTTTTTGAGGGTTAAGGGCTTGTCTCAGATTTAAAAAAATAAAAAAAGAAAAAAAAAAGAGAGAAAGCAGCCAGAGAATGGCGCAGATAAATCTGCCTCCGTCTTGCGAGAGTGGGTTTCTGCAGCACAGCACGGGCTGGGGCAGCAGGTTTGGAGAAGACCAGGGAATCCCTGTGGGGCACTGAAGAGGGGTTTAAATCCACGGAGATGAATATCCCTGGAATCTTGTTCAAGATCCTGTGCGAGCAAATACTGCAGCCATCCCAGCTGGAGGTGCAAAAAGCAAGCGGCAGCTATTTTACACCTCACGCTTTAAAAAAATAAAAAACTAATAGAAAGGGGTTTGGTGAGGGCCCAAGTTTGTTGGTGTGTGCTGGGATGTTCGGAGCATCCCTCCTGGAGCAGGGCTGGAGTGGGGAAGGCAGGCGGCTGCCCCGGGGCGGGCAGAGCCTCCTTGGGACATGGGGCCCTGGCTTTTCCATGTGGATGGAGGGAAATGTGTCCCAGGTGGGAGAGCCAGCAGGACACGGCGGGGAGCCTCGCTGGGGCGAGCTCCAACCTGCATCTTGGGCAAGGGGAGAGTTACCACCAGCAGCCACAAGTGACAACTTCACTTGGGTGAAGACCAAGATGTGCTTTGTCTTTTTTTCTTCTTCTTTTTTTTTTTTTATTAATTTCTTCTTCTTTTAGTTTTGTTAAACTGAAAGGTGCCGGTGGGAGCTTTAAACATACGCAAAAGAAATAAATAAAATAACAAACGGAGCGGGGAAACGGTTAAATGGGCTTTATTCTGGGGGCTCCGCTCCAGCCAAGCGCGGCAGCGGTTCCGCGGGCGCGCAGGGCGCGCTGACCTTTCGCGGACGC
>VZSF01001882.1:232107-346629 GCA_013398295.1 Chionis minor
GGAGGGGGGGGAAAGGGAGGAGGAAAAGGAGGAGGAGGAGGAGGAGGAGGGATCCTGGCAAGTTGAGTTTGGTACCAAGCGGGAGCCGGGCTGCGGGGCTCGGCTGGGAGATGGATAAGGATGAGATCCACCTGCGCAGGCTGCCGGCCGCAGCGCCCTGGGGACCGCGTAAGTCTTGGGCGGCGGGGAAGGTGCGGGGATGGAGCGATGGAGGGAGGGAGGGATGGATGGGGGCGCGGAGCTGGGGTGCGCTCCTGCCCGGCTGGGAAACCGGCTCCGCGGGCGGCCGCTCGCCTCGGCCCCCCGCCCCCAGTGCCCCGATAAGGGATTTATTATTAGCATTTCATCGACTATTTTTAAAAATCCAGGAATAATCGCCGCGAAGTAGCAGGGAAATTAAATAGCCGTCTCCCGTCTTCCCCCCTCCCGCCCCCTGAAAACGTAAAATAGTGTAAAGTCCTCTTTACCTACATTAATATAGTAATTAAACGCTCATGTAACCCCGGAAGCCGATCTAATGATGAAAAATTGCTGGAGTACAAAGTGTATGGGATAAATTCTCGAGTTGATGATTGCTGTTAATTCACACTGTGCCATGGAAGACGAGGAGGAGGGGGGAAAAAAACCCAAAAAGTCTCACAAAATGAAATTGGTCTGTCTCAGATTGTCAGTAATGTTTTTACAGGACTGGCTAAATCATGTATCTTTGTATCATTAACTAATGTGTGCAGCAAAATAAATTATATATATGGGAAGGGGAAAATACATTCTTTGGCTGAGAAGTTACAGAATGTTTAGAGCCAAAGAGCACATCGTTTAAATGGTAGGGGGTGGGAATTTCCTTGGCTTCCCTCTGGAAATAAATCACAGCTCGGTGACTGTGTGCGTACATGTGCACCCACATATGCATTTATATAAAATCTTCGCGCGCGCACACACTGGGTGTCTAAAACCTTTGCGCACACGCACTGGAACACAAATTTTACAAGCACTATTTACTGAACGCATTTTTCTACCAGTTTAGAGACAATAAAACTAGAACTGAGATGCTAACCAGGAACGTACTGGAACACACTTGATTATCCAGCTGAATTGTATACAAATGAAGTAAATTTAGCATGGCACCATTTATAAATTCCATGCTTTACAATCAAAATTCCAAATCTAACTGTTTGCAGCTAAGAATAGCACGGGGAGCCCTTTTCTTTACTCCCTCTTTTTGGATTCCCATGAAAACCGTTATCCTAGAGTCTACTCGTTAAATGGCCAAATATTTCACTGGAGTTCAGCCCATTTCTAAAAGAAATGCTGTACACCCATCAAACCGTAGGCTAGCCAGAGTGCTCGGGGTGAAAAAAAACCCCTATATCTTTAATGTTTGACACAAAAACCAGCTAGGCTTTATATCTAAATACCAGGGGCTGGGGTTTCTGTATGCCACTGATTGTCTCACGTTAACTTATTTATTAAAATAAGAAGGAGCTCGAACTTTTCAAAACTGAAATGGAGGGCAAGTAAAGCCTGGGAAGCTGAGGTGTTATCGCCATACATTAACTGAGATATTGGTAAGAGGAATAAATGATAAAACGGCACTAGAAAGCTCTCCCATTACTCATGGGGCAGGTGGCAATTTATCATGAGGTAATCGCAGTGATAGGGTGAGAGGCCTGAGAAATTGTTTGAGTGGCTCTTTATCTTTGAGAAACTTTACATAATATTTTACAGTGACATTCTCTGTTTAATTTACTGAATCACCCATTAGCAGTGTGAACATTGTGTACCAGCTTCATTAATGAGTTCAAGGAGCAGTTTTGTTCTCGGAAGCGCATGTTTGTATTTTTATTGATAACCCATCCCAAAGAGCGTGTTTGTAAAAGCTGTTTATAAGATAAAACTCCTGTCTAATTATATAGCGGATCCATGTATCGTGGTACAAATCCTATCAAGTTCTGTGATAACTTTTGCATTATTGTTGGAGACATGTGGAGACCCATCATTGGTCTTGATACTCAAAGAAACCTCCTGCAGACAGCTTGTTACAAAGAGTTAGGGAAAAGTTGGGCTCGGCGAGAGGATGATAGAAGACAGGAAAATGAAGGGGAGTCTATACTTTCCTGAGCTCTGGGTAAATACTATCAGCTACCTACATCCAAAGTACTATTTTACTTTTCACAGGCATTGAAAACAATGACCTCAGTACGTTATTTTTGGCTCTTTTGGTGGCATGAAAGGACAGGTGTCCTCAGCTGCATCTGTGCCCTGAGGACCCAGACATTGCAGCTGATGACTGCCAGCTTATTTCATGCCAATTCCTTCCTTATGTTCTGGGGTAATGAGCGCATCTAATGAAGAAGAGGTGAGGGTCAGAATTGGGGTGGGCTCTGGGGAAAGGTACTGGTGTGTTGGCTTCTGAAAGGACCACGATGGTATCTTCTCGCTTCTCACTTCAGAGAAAGGCTTAGAGGCACTGGGACAAGTGCTGAGGACAAAGCACAGGATTAGGAATCCAGTCTATACCCCCTGTGTTTCACAAATCAAAAATTCCCTGAGTGAACATCTGACCCCTTTGAAAACCACCCGAGTTTTTTGTCACCGACTTAAATGCCGTCAGACTATCAGTCCAGAAAATGAAATGTTTTCCCATTTTTCTCTGGAAGACACTGTTCAAGCCAGAGCTGGGACTTCAGCACGGCTCCGTAGATTTCTTCTATGTATTACCCTGGCTCCCCATGGTAGCACTGCAGCTATTTCCATTAACAGTGAAAATGATGAAGCATATTAAGCTAATAATTAATCAGAGGTGACAAGGGACTAATAACTGTATTGATTTAATTAGGACTTCTTTTCCAGCTCTGTAACTTGCAGTCATGCACATCATTAACTTAATATTTTAATTTGTAGTAATAACTTATTAATTTCTGGGGATGAGCACATACAGAGCCAAAGCAGCAGCTCTGCCTGGGTGCCGGACTGCAGGCTTGTGCCTCGGACCGCCGAATCGCTGCGGGAAGCGTGCCGTGTCCTGTACGAGACTGACAGCAAGCAGGGCAGTTTGCCAGTCGCTGGGGGCTCTTACAGAGCATTGGGGTGGTGGGACATGGGGCGCAGCGGGGTCAGATGCGGTGGACGCACTGGTAAGGTACGTGTAGCTCTACGGCTACGCGCTGCGGTTGTACGGATATGACATGAAATATGGGGTAAAAGTAGCGTGCCAAAACAGAAGGCAGGAGAGTAACCCTGGGAAGTAGCAGTATTATTGGCATTAGGAAGGGAAAAATGTCCCTTTTGACTTTAATTACACCCTTTGGATTCTGGCGATTTTGAGAAAAGGAAATGCTTGGGGTCGTGCTGTGGTTGGAAAATAAGGCTTGCTTTAAATTAGGATCACTTTGGGGAAAAGGAAGAAAGGAAGGGACTGCAACAAGCATGACAGACTTCAGGACCTTACTGTGTGAAAGGCTGATGAATGCTAAATTTGCTCATCTCCACCCCGTTTTAATGGAGATACTTAGCACTCGCTAGGCTGTGCTTGGCATCTTCCGCAGCGGGCTCAGCAAGCCACCCTCTGAGCAGGGATTTTCCAGGAGGCAAAGGAGGGAGAAGCTGTTCTCACTGAGAGTGTGGCGCTAAATATACGGCTGTATCGCACTGTACGGCAAGGTTTGTGACTTCTCGGAGGGGGAAAAAAGATCACGTTAGGCTCCGGACAGAGCACAGTATCCTGCTCTGTATTATCCAGGTACTTGTGAGGCTTCACGCTGTACCGTCGACAGGCTGAAGCCTCTGCTGCGTCTTCACTTGCTGCAGAGGGCGGTCAGCACAGGAGGAGATCTGTGAAGCCAAAGGCACTCAGCAGGCTCCAAAGGAGGGCCTGCCCGAAATCCTTGGTATTGTCCTTTGGCAAGATGATGGGGAGTTTGAAGTACTCAAGCTATCAAGCATTCATTTCATGGAGAGTTGTTGGGTCCGTCTATAGGTAAACCATTAGACTGATGAGCTCCGTGAATGGAAGCCACCACTTCTTTTCTTTTTTCTTTTCTTGCAAGCATTTCCAGGGATTCTGAAAAAGTACTACTGTGCACATCCTCATATTTTGTTACACAAGCCAAGTTAGCAATAGTGGCGTGAAACAGTCCTGCTTACTTTCAGAGATGACAAAAGCAGTTTAGCCGGGGACAATGCGTGCCAGTCTGGGAATATGCACCTTCCTGGCCTTACCCATGTTTGCTGCCAAACTTGAGATTATGGCAGGACTCACAGTTCTGTCGTAGGCGCAAACCCCAAGAGGGGTTTTACAAATGACAGATTTTCAGGGGTTGGCAGCCTACGCACCTTGCTGGGACCCCATCACCGTGTTATTTTCAGTGGTGCTAAGTCATCTTGTGCCAGCTGTTAGATCTCAGTAATGTAACGGGGTAATGTGAGTAACAGGGCACAGCTTTTTTTTCCGGTACTTTGAGGAGCAAAAAGGTAGTGGTCTCTCCATTGTCACTGCAAGGTAATTTATGGTAAAGATAGGCCCTTTTAGCAACAACCGCAGTGGCTGCCTTGCTTGGGAGGCTCTGAATGCTCAGGAAGCGAAGTTCCTCGTGCTGGGCTGCATTAGTCACCACCGCCGCTTCATAGGCTAGCCCGCATGCCCTCAAGGGACATAGATTTTTATTTATTTGGTTTAGCCTTTGATTTGTATCCCTCATCCCTCTATTTCTGAAAGTAGTACTACATCCTGGTGGGAGGGCCAGCCCTTCTCCCTGCCCCCTAACCTCCTGGTATCCTTTAGCCTTTATCTGCCGACAGCTGACCCGTGTCCCTGCGTACGTCCCTGCTTCTCCTTTGTTCTGTTCCTTTGTGCTGCACCCCTTGTTCTGCTGCTCCAGCTTTGCTTTGTTGCTTCCAGTGTCTTGTCCCCGGAGCAGCGTTGCCTCTCCTCTGCGCCTGGCCCACATGCCCGTGTTTTCTCTCTTCTTCAGACTCCCACAGTTCGTGTCTTTGAACCTTCTGCTGGCAGTCTGTCCTTCCAGCCATTACAGAAACTATTTCCAGATTTGAACTGATAAAAAGAATAGTAGTAACGCTAGATCCAATGCCATTCCTCTTTAATATCTTTGCCTGCTTACCTTATCTGCATATCTGATTTATTCTTGGCAGCTGCGTATCTGTGCTAGGACCTGGATGTACATTCTTATTCCTCTGAGTGGTGTATTAATAATATATATAATGACCAAAATGTCCTTTCCGACTGCAGCTCTGAAAAATAGAACCTTTTTTTCTTTTTTTTAAAACTGACCCAAACACCTATGACTTCTTGCACATGACTGTAAGTGCTCCGAGGGAGTTTTAAAATCTGAAATCTGTTATGAAAAGGCAAAGTGGTTTGCAGGCATTAACCACTCTTTTTATATCTTATAAATTATTTAACTTATATCATGACATCAGTGATTACACTTTATGTATTCCTGGCTCCCAGTCCTGCTGTCTTACCTCTCCCTCTATTTGTATCCTGCATAGGGAGAAACTTGATGAGTAAGTACCAGAATGAGAAAAAACTTTGTTTTCTAAACACATTGCAAATATTTGTTGCCTCTTGCACATCTTCATTGACGTCAGCTGATGTCCTGCTTGCAGAACAAACTTGGAAAATGCAATAGGGATCTGTGTGTTGATAAGTACAGTTCGCGAAGAAGAATTTTGTCCAGGGAGAAACACATTTCACAGCACTCAGTTAGTAAAAAAGGGGAAAGGTTTGCAACTAAATTACATTTCCAGTGCAGATTCGGGACACATTTTTAAAAAGTGACTAGGAAAAGTGAGCAAATACTGACTGTGGTGACATCACAGAGGTAAAAGTAAGGAATGCAGAGTCCTCTGAATACATTTTAAAACTCTTTAACATGATATTGTGGGAGTTTTATCATTGTTCTGAAGAAGAGAAACGAGAGCTAAGGTGGAAGTTTCAGGGGTAAGCATCACTCAAAGTTTTAGTGTTTAGTTTAGTTTAGTTTGCTTTGAAGTAAGGAAAGTGGCAGAAATGTGTCCAGCAGAGCATTAACAGTCAAAGAAAAATCTATTCTGTATTTATGTCTGATCACTTGTACTGTAGCATCTTGGCTCACCATGTACCGCAAGGTATGTCAATGAACGTGCTTTGCGATTCTCCCCGGATTTTGGCAGGCAAAGATTCAAAAGATGGTGTGACTTTATGCTTGTGGTATGATTGCCCAGAAGAAATCCGCTGCAGACTGCAAAGGATGGAAGCTTTTATGCAAATACCATCAAATTCATCTTAGGGTGTTGCAGTGCTGTTGTCCTGAGAAGGTTTTCTCCTGATGGATGCAGCCCTTATTTTGGCAGCCCAGCAAGAGGAGGAAAAAGGAGGGATGTGTGGGCGTATGCCCATGCATATGCATTTGCTGCTATGTTTTGGGGAGCTGAAGATCCATATTAAATGACCTGTTTGTTTTTGGTTAGCATTGGTGTGGTCTATTTATATGGAGAAGCCGATCTAGACCTTGAGGCCTTTTCTCTTGTGTTTAACTGGGTATGAGCACTGGTGGTGGAAGGTGCGTGTGTAGCAGTTTGGGATGTACTGGCTGGTGCCACCATGTATCTGGAGGGAGGTATCAGCCGTAGGACCACTGAAGGGGTAAGACTAGGCAGACCACGTCGAAGCAGCTGTAGCATGTGTGGTGAAAGCACCCTTTCCCTGAGGCTCGCTAGTGGAAACTACTACATTATTGTCTGTATCCTGTGTTCCTGGCACCGACTCTGAGACTGGTCTAAAGAAAGAAAATGGTTCTCTGTGTGTAGTCTGAATGTTGGTATGTGGTCAGCAAACCTCATCCAGATGCTTGTATCTTGCTGCATACTTTTCAATGTTGTTTTTCTGATGAATGGCAAGAACAGGTTTCTAAAAATAAATTAATGGTTTTCCCTTTTTACTTCCTGTGACTTAATATACTTTATTTATCTATATCGCTACTAGTCATTGTCATTCTTCAGCTCACCAGAGTATAAACAGAAATGAGCTGGAGTTACAAAGTAAGGATGTGGAGCCAGGCTTTTTTCCAGGTTTTTAGCCAGGTGTAGGAGTTGCAGCGCCGGGGGCTTAAGAAGGGAAAGGGCTGGCTCTGGGGTTGTGCCTCAGGGGTCTCACAGGTGAAAAAGGCAACAGGGAGGTGACAGGTTGCCTGCTGCCACTTTCTGCGTCTTCTTCCAAGGTGGTGAGACCTTGCAGCTCTGTAGGAGAGTTAAAAAATAAATAAGAGTGGATTTTTAAGGTTAGTTTATCACTAAAATAATAAAACCCAAGTGAGATTCCAGTTAATTTTTCCTCTTGCACTACTCCTAAGGTTGGTGAGACCAACATCCAAAGCAACAGTTACTTTCATTTAATCAGCTCAAGCAACATACTTTAACAAATATAGTTTCCTAGGGTGTATAGTCAATTGACCATGCTGCTGCTAGTGCACCCCAAACCAATCATCAACTTGAATCACACAGATCTGAAAATAAATTAGTGTTATTGGGGTTTTTAGGAAATGGTCTCCTTTCTGTGGTGATTGCCTACTAAAAATCATAGAATCATAGAATGGTTTGGGTTGGAAGGGGCCTTAAAGATCATCTAGTTCCAACCCCCCTGCCCTGGGCAGGGACACCTCCCACTAGACCAGGTTGCTCAAGCCCCGTCCAACCTGGCCTTGAACTTCCAGGGATGGGGCAGCCACAGCTTCTCTGGGCAACCTGGGCCAGGGGCTCACCAGCCTTACAGTAAAGAATTTCTTCCTAATATCTCATCTAAATCTTCCCTCTTCCAGTTTGAAGCCATTAAAATGTAAGGCTGCTCTTTACAACAGTAGCACAGCATGCTGTAATTTTGTTTACTGATTAGAAACGTGAAGTATTTGACCTAAAACATGCCAAGCATCATTTCCCTTCCCAGAAGATATCTTGGGAGTACTTCTCTTTGTTGCTAAGCAGCATATCTGTATGTTAAATAGGAAAGATGCCTTGTAAGGTATACTGGACAATCCAGAGTTGTGCTGTCTGGAGCTCTGTGTACACACATACCTGTGGATTCAGGTATGGCTAACAGGACTGACTTTGGATCCCGTGGGAGAAGCGGACTTGCTAACAAACAGAATAATGCACAGTGAGTCTCAACATATTCCTTTTCTTATTTTTATTTTTAACAGCGTAACTGATTGTATAGAGGGCCTGAATTGAGCAATCCTTAACTTTCATTTCAAGTGATTCAGTTCAGCTCTACTAAAAGTTTATGCAGGATATTGGGATATGTCATTTGACCTTGTATGTAGTGGAAGGTAACATAAGGTTCCCCACACAGACACTGTCCATGTATCTATTCTGATATACACACGTTTTTCACATTGTGCACACCATGTCTGTTTTGCTTCTTATGCGTAGCTTTGTGTCCTTCCCTTCTTTCTCCTCTCATCGGTAACCGTGCTCGTTTAGCTTCATCCTCAGCTGTTCTTGCTGTTGGATTGCCTGGCGAAAACAACTGCTTCTCTGAGAGCTGCTGTATAGAGTATGCCAAAGTTTTCTGGTTTTCACTTCTAAATGTCAATTTAATGAAAAGGAATCAAAGCTTCAAAAAACAATAACCTTCCCCCTGGATCCGTGGTTTCAGTTCCTGTGAGTTAAATGAAAGTCTCCTGTAAGTAGACAGGGAGAAAGCTTCATCGTCCAGAATCCGTTGTTGTCAGAGGTTTCTGGGGAAACGGGTATCAGCACTGTACTAGTCGGGTGGTGTTTGCAGGCTCCATCAATTTGTCTGGGAACAAGTCTCCTAGGGTTTAGCATTGACATCGACAGGGACATAGATTTGAAACGCTGCTTCATCTTTATAGTTGCTGTCAATAGTCCGTTTGGCAGATAGCTGAGACCAGCTACAAGGCACAAGAGAACAGCCTCAGGTACGTTGTGAGGACACACTTCAGCTAACAGAGGCAACTATTTCTATGCCTACAGATTTGTATTTCAAATTCAGTCACTTTGTAGGAATACTTTACTGCGTGTGCCCTCAGCTGTAAGATGATGTTTGGGCTCACAGAGTAGGAACAAGTCCTGTTTCTGAACAGTTGTACTCGAGGACATGCAGGAAAACCCCCTTTAGCTCATGTAGTAGGAAGCCAGGTTGGGAAGCAAAGGCTCAACACAGGAATCCTGTCCATGTTTTAGAAGGGCAAAGTATTTCTTATCCACTGATCTTAAAGGACTTGATAAACTTTAGTGAGCCTTTGGGAGAGCCCATCAACTCCTTTTGCATCACATTCTTTTACTGTCGCAGAACTTCTGTTGTACAGCAAGAAAGGGTATGTTGAATTGTTGGGTTTGACAGGTAACAGGAGACAAAGAGTTGTCATTTCAGTTCACCTGAAATGGATTCAGCGGAGAGAAGGTAATACTTGTCCAGGATACGACCATGTGCATTGTGTAGGTGACAGTGGAAGAAGCAGAGTGGCGTGGATCTGTCCCACATTAAACAGGGTAAAATTGTTCTAGGTGCTCCTTAGTTAAGAACTGGAGTTTAGACTATCAGGCTGTGCTTATTCACTCAGCTGTTTACTTTGCAGGGCACTGATGAGCGTCATCACACTGGTAAATCTGGCCTAAACAAAATAGCTTATTTTTTAAAATTGGGGCTGATCATTTTAATTTGAAAATGAAACTGGTCTCTCAAACAGGCTATGAGTAATGACAGAAATTGTGCTTCCTGGTACCATTCTTAACAACGCTGTAATGACTTGTCTTGTGTATGTTGCAATACAGTATTTTTCATTAATCTTAAACATTTAAGTCCACCTGACAATATAACTGAGTAATAGGATAATAAAAAAAAAAAGACCACATACTAAGTACCAATGGAAGAGGAGAAACAGGTTTTGGTTTAGATTTTAAACATTCTGTTGCATACCAGATGCATATAAATCCAACCTAAGCCTTTTAAAGCTAATAGTTTCTAAATGGCAGATGGATGAATTTAATTTTTAAACTTTCTCCTTGCAGCATCTTGCTAACAAGCTTTCAGTTAAACGAGCCAGATTCTTGTTTCCAAAACAAGGTCTTTGTTGTCTTGATAATATAAATTAATGGAAGCTTTCTCTTTTCTCTTTCTCTTCAGTATATTTTCTCAAAATAGCTCATCGGGGCTGTATCCTGCAATTTGCTGTGCCCTCTGGCCCCCGTCCAGTAAAGCACTTAAGCATACAAATGGCCCTGGTTTTGGTGGGAAGTGGGCAACTGAGTAGGAGACCCTCCCGTGTGTCCCGACAGCTTCCATCCCTCTGTGTTTTCAAGGGAAATCCGCAGCACGCTTCCCACCCCACACAGCGTTTTCCTCTGCTGTACGTGAACAGTATTTCCCAATACAGCCTGATCCTTTATTCATGCGTCTGTTTAAGGGGTTTTAAGAACTACGTAGTTGCAGCGGAGGATTTTTGCATTTCAGGTAGCTTCTCATGAACTCCGTTCTGGAATTCAGCGGAGATTTTGCCATCCATCTTAATTTTGGAAGCAAAGCACATGTCTAATGGTAATTGAGGAGTTCAACATCTCACCAGTCATAGCATTAAATCTTTGAAGTAAAATCCAGTCAAAGCAGTTCTGGGAGCCTGCGATTGATTCAGTCCAGCAATTACTCTGTATTGACTGACTTGAGCACATTGTCCGTCAGCAGCGGGAGTTGCCTACAGGGACTCGGTTGCGGGAAGCTTTCAGGTTTTGCAGGTCGCAAATAAAATCGGGGACCATAGCAAACGTATTTCAACCTCAATGTGAACCACCTGATGTTAAAAAAAGGCATTTAAATTTCATACACTGCGTGAGCGGTGTATATATGCTGTCATTTAATAATGTAAGTAGGAAAATGAAGATTTCTCATAACCACATTATTACAGGGGAATATCCCTCTGCTGGAGGTTGGTATTGCTGTCAGGCCAAAACAGGGAGCTAATTTCAGCTTTTACCCTTTCCCACGTTTGATACCGTTGCTCCCTCTGTTTCTTTGTACCATGTCCTCTTCGCAGCTGCTTTCTTTAAAATTTATTTTTAAGGTTCAAAAGGAGGAGAAGAGAGGATATTGCAGAAACAGAGACTGAACTGGGTAGGGAAAGTGTTTCAGCTATCCACAGGCAGGAAACTTGAGCTCCTCTGGAACCTGAATGAGTCCTGGAGCAGTCTTGTTATTTTTATATATTTATTTCCCTGTTTGGCTATTCTGCCTGCTTTTCCCACGTTATCATCAAAGTGGCCCCAGAAGGGACAGTTGTGAAACAGAAACTATCTGTGAGTAAAGGAACAAAACCAGAGTTTTTGTTAAGCTACAGATGCCTTAGTTTTAGCAAAAACAAACAACTTTAATTGCCCTAAGTATTTACAAATGTTGCTGCTCTCTTCTAAATGTGTTTTAATATTGGGGCAGGGGGTGGGAATGGGGAAAGGCAAGAAGAGGTGAGTGTGGCAGCCCCATGTTGTTGAAATTTGGGTTGAGCCAGTACACAGATGGTGGTTTCTCCCTCTTCCCACTCTCTGCCCCGGTCTGACAGCAGATAGGTTTGCAGCAGTGAAGCTAAAGGAAAAAATAGTTTCTTCCCCTGGTTCACATGAACTGCTTTGAACTGGAACAGATGTGGATGTACAGAACTATCTGCTTACAGCAACTGTTCCATTTATAACCATGGGTTTTCTATTCAGGTCTCTTTATCATTTAAACTTATTTTCTCTTTCCACATCCTTTTCCACAATAAAATATTCTTAACTAAATGGGTTTTCAGCTCGCATCCGAAACCTTTGCAAGTAGTGTTCCTTGCAAGAATTTACAATGTCAGCATTACTGTTTAGTGACTTTTTGCTAATAAGGATGGCCAGTGGAGGCAAGGTTGAGTTTGGGTTTATGGTATTTGTAAGATGGGGTTCAGAATATCGGTTTATTACCAAATTAGGGCAGAATCCAGAGTCTGATGTAATGGTGATAAAATCTCACAAAAGGTGTTTATAATATCTAACTTCCCAATGGCATTTCTGTTAATTTTCTGCTTTGTGGAACTGCATTCAGATTTGGTGTACAAAAGAAGTTTGTGTGCAACCCAGACCGAAGTTGTTCCAATGAGTACAGATAAGAGATTGAAATTCAACCACAAAAATTCAGACAACCGTGTTGGCTTTGCTCTGTGTTTTTCATGAACTCCTAATTTGGCCTAAGTTCATTCGCTGTTTGATTTCATTAAGTGCTCAATAATTAATTCCCCAAATGCTCTGTTAAGTGAGAAGGTGAGCCCTGCAGTTCCCATTGACCGAGGCACCGGGATGTATCCTGAGATGAAGAAAAAATGCAGGTAGCCACAGATGCAATCAGTAATGGTGTTGGGTTCAAACTAATCAGTTATGCCTTTCCAGTTCTGCACTCACTTGACCAGACCATGTGGCCTTTATTACAAAATTAGGAATTCATTTTTTAAGAGTTACTTCAGTTTCTGTGTTCTCTAATTTTCTATGGAAACAGTCAGTTGTTTGTATGTTGGAGACCGTACGTGTCAAGTTCTTTGTTTTAGTTCGTTGCTTTTGGCCTTGACGCAGAAAACAAAAATTTCATCAAAGTTTGTGGTGGCAGATAGGATTTTAATCTAAACCATGTTAAAAACTGAAACCCTCCGTGACCATGGGGTTTCTTGGGGTTCAGCAATGAGCTACCTCCTGTACTACCTTTGGGAAGGCCGGAGATTTTTCTTCGTAATTGAAAGGCACTTTTCTCTTCTGGTTGACTCAATATCAACTCTAAAAGTGGATGATGCAGTCCTCTGAAGCAATGTTGCACCGGTGTTGGGATACTCTGAGGAACAGTCTAGAAAGGCACCGTGTCCCCGTACCCCAGGCTCTGGATTCGTCACGGTGCTGGGTAAGAAATGCTTTGCTGTTGTCAGGTTACCTTCACTTTGCTCAAGTTGCATTAAGTTAAATGAAAATAAAAGTAGGTATTTGCAGTATGGAAAAGAGAGTTTCAAACGAGAGTAAATAGATGAAGAAACAAAAGGAAATTTTGTGTTTAATCTGCTTTTACCCAGGTTAAATGAATAAGATCTCTCTCTTGATCTGATACGGCATAGACAGGTTTCTGACACACAACTTGCACTTGCTTAGACTTACTTAAAACTCTTGTGTAACTGCATCCCCCGGATACACCTTTCAGTGTGAAGCGTTTCTCTTGCTCTTTTCTCCTTCCTCTTATCCATATGCTTTCTGTTTGAATAGCTGTAGCTCACTTTTTTTGCTTGGTTTAATTTTCATTTAAAGTTTCTTCTAAGAAAAAAAAAAAATCACAGATATTCAACTGCAAATATTTTTTTAATCTCTTGCAGTGTTTTTGGTTACACTGTATGTAACCACATGGAAAACCCTTTCCAAGTTAGCCCCACGACAGAACTTTTCTCCTGAACTCTCCTAGTGTCCTTGCGCTACCCTTCTGCAGCTTTAACAAGAATTAGAACTTCATGGGAATGTACCCAGTCCACAACCACATCAAAGCTGTGGTTGAAGTCCAGTTTTCAAACAACCCCCAAAGTTGGCCAAGTCTGTTCTTTCGGTTTTGATTTGATAGGTTATATAGAGACCCTACTTGCAACACTCAGCGAAGGCTGGAGAGCAGACACCCCGTTCCCAAAAGCTAATTGCTGTCTGGACTGAGGCAACATCTCGTTTATCCATTCCTGTAACTTGTCCACATGAGTTGTTTTATCCTGTCTTTCACCAAAGCACCACGTAATTTGTCTGGTTTTAATATTGACCAGTAGTAATTTCTTAATGTGAAGAATGTGCAGTGAAGGAAAATCCGTTTACAGTTCTTTGATAGATCAGTTCCATTTTTGTTCACATTTGCCAGTTTTACTGACTTTGTTTTTAAGGGAAAATAATTACATGGAGTCTGGATTTAATCGAGGCCTTTTCTGGTTTATGTGAGGAACAGACAAAAACCTGTCGCCTCAGAAGAGTAAAATTAGGTGGGAAAAAAGTGTTCTTTCCCTTCCACAAATAAATCAAATGCTTCCACCATACAGTGTAACACGTGTGGGCACTAAGGATAAGCAGACACACCAACAGAGGGTAATCTCTGACAAGGTTTAGGTATGTCAGTTGGACATGGGATGTATCTTAGTAGACAGTCTGTCACTTTTATTCCCTAATAACTTTTGACAAGAGACAGATAATACTGCAGAGTTTATTTTAAGGTAGATTGTTTAATTTTGTGTCTGTTCTCTTTCTTTCTTCTTCTTTTTTTTTTTTTTTTTTTTTTNTTTTTTTTTTTTTTTTTTTTTTTTCTCTCTGGATACTTTCCCTTTTTCATACCAAAAAGAATAGTGCCCCAGCTATTTGTTAAGTTTGAGGATTTGGGGTAAGTAGCTGGTTCTATTTGGGAAGGAAGCAATGGATGTGGAGAGCAGCTGGATGCTGTTGGAGTGTCGGTTCCTTGGCTGTGGGAGACGTACCCCCTGCTCCCATCCCTCCACCACGTGCTGCACCCCCAGAGCCGGGCAGGAGCTGGAGGGGCTACAGGATCTCCATCTACAGGAAGAGATGGTAATCCCAAACTGTCCCCAAGGTTCGTGTGGAAGAATACAGCTTTTTTTCCTTTTTATTTTCCTTTTCTTTTTCTTTCTGGAAGCACGTTCTTTGGTGAGGTGAGCACTGGGGAGTGTCGGTGAGTACTCCAGGGCAGAGCGGTGCTGGTGGAGGTCAGTCGCAGCCCTCGGGTCCCTGCGAGCCCCAACCCTTCCCTGGCACGACTGAGCAGGCTCCCAAACCATGTGGCTGCTGGACGGCGGATCAGATTTCTAAAACAGTAGATTATCCGAACAGTACTTGTGACCAAAAGAAGTTTTAAACATTGGGGTCTCCAAAAAAGAAAGGATTTGTTAGCCAGTGCCTGAGCATCCCTGACGCAGGCAGCTGGTGCTTTGCTGTCTCTCCGCTTCCAGCCATGCTCTCGCAGCACCAAATACATCCCGAGGCGGAGCACCCCGAGCGGCGCTGAGTGCCCTCGTCTCCCATCGCTTCCCACGGTCGGAGGGCACCGGGGAGGAGCGGTGAGTCACAGGCAGCGCTAGGCAGCTGTGCTTCTGGGGCCAGCCCGCTGGGAGCCAGGATTCGGGACCAGAGGAAACGCAAGAGTCCTCTTGGGACCAACGTGGGAGCGTAAGGGCTGTCCCGAGAGGCTGCACCTGGGAGGAAGGGGATTTTTTTATTAAAGCTCTTGAAAGTGGGTGAGTCTAGGCGATGTTCTGTCTTTTCTAGCTTCCCATTCTACACAGGCTGATTTGTTACGCATCTGTGGCACGATTGATAGATGAGGCATTGGAATATTTAGTCACCAAATTTGAAGGGCGCAGGAATTTCCTATAGGTGATTGGTGTTTTCATGTTGTCCGGCATTTCCTCAAGCCGCAGTCTGCCCCCAGCTTCCTTCAAGAAGGGGCAAGAAGTCTTAGCCCAAACAGAGAATAACTTGCCCCTGAAGAACTTTCTTTCAGGTTCAAAATATGAGTTCCGGGTTGGTTGGTAAAGAATTGTTTGAAAGGCTGTTCTTGTAAAATGTGTCAAAGCCCTTTTTGAATCCAGTAAGCTCTTGGCATCAGTTGGTTTCTTGTAGCGAGAGTTTGCCAAAGTTCACATGAGCAAGTGTTTCACTTTGTGTTTTCTGCATTTTACTGGTGTTTTATAGCAGCAGGAGTGTGCTAGAAAGAACTATGTTTAAAAAAAAAAAAGAGAAAAAGATCCGTCTTGCCTCACTGAATTTGTACGGTAAAATTATGAACTTGGGCCATGAGGGTTATAACTGTAGCATTTCTGAGCCCTCGCATCGATAAAGTGTTGTGCTTTCCATTGTCTGTGGCTTTAGAAGCAGGGATCTTGCAGCAATACCAGCTTTAGCTCATCAGAGCAATGTGGACAGTCCCTGCGGATCAGCCTCCTCATCGTTTTGAGAAGGTTTCCCTCCGTTCTCACCATTCCCTTGCTTAAACACTCCATCAATCACTGAGGAGTCTGCCTCCATGCAGCCTTCACCTTTCCTTGGACTTGGTAGTGCTATTTCTTTCCGCCCTAATTTACGTCATAGCGTTACAGCTTAAAACGATGATCCTGTCATTCCTTACTTGATGCATGTAAAATTTAAACCCAGTCAAAAAGTCCAGATAAAAGGAAACAGATGGGTGTGCACATGGGTGTCAAAAACCTGTTGCTACACTAAACCTTTCTGAGAGCACCAAAGAGAAGCTTATCCTTTAAACTTTCTTTATAATGCTTTATGACGGAATCACTGGTAGACTGTTAGCTTTTTTTTTTTATTATTTTGGGGGGGGTGGGGGCAGCAACCATCAAATAAAAATCTGTCTGGAGTAAGTGAAACTGATAGTCACCAAAGTATGTGTAACAGTTTGGAAACGTCTGTGAGAGGCTGTCACTGAGAAGAGGCCGAAAAGGGAGCCTGAAAGAAAAATTAGAAAGGGGGTAGAATGTTATTAAAGCTATAATTATAAACATAGGAGGCACTCTGCTCTTTTTTCTTTTCTTTAAAACTGCTGTGTGAGCAGGACTTGGGAGTTTGCAGGATGGGACCTGGGAACATTTTAGTTAGGAAGGAGGGGAAGATGCACATTGTCTCGCCAGATTTACGCATTCAAATAATAAATTTGGACAATAAGAGTTATGAACTGTAGGATTTCTAAGCCCTCATATTAGTGTTTTCCCACTTACTGAATCTTACCGAGCTCCAGCAGGCAGGTAGTTGACTGAAAGAAATACAGGCTGCCTCTCTGCTGGAAAATGTTTCAGTCTTGACTGGTTCTGAAATGTGAAATCCCTGACCTGCTCTCAGTGTCGCATGGTGTGTGGACATGGTCCATCATCCAGCATGTAGATGCAAATGTTTTGGAAAGGGCTTTAGGAAAGTATTTCCACCTCTGTTTTCCTTGGTACCAGCTGCTATTGCGCCCTGAAAATAAAATGAGAGCCAGTTCCTTTGCCTCTTAAGGAAAGGACATGTTAAACCAATGTTCGTAGTGGTATGCGTTCAAATTTCCTACACTGCTTGTTTGGGTGGCTTCAGAAAGCTTGTGTTGGAAGACACGCACCAAAGCTTCACCGGGGTCAAGGGATGGGCTCCAGCAGGAAGGAAGTTGTGTAGGTGCCAGGAAGGACCCACCTCGCAGGTGACGGCTGCGGTCTGCGTCCTGTCACCTGGGGCGAGAGGGTGCCCGTCTTGGTGGCCGTGCTGATGGCTCAGCGAGCGGGCAGGCGCAGCAGCGGGCTTGCAACGCTTACCCCATGTAATTAAACACTTTGGTAGTGCCAGTGGGCAGCAGCTGCTTTGAAAATAACATGATGGAAACGTGTCGGGACATTTTGGTGGCAGTAAGCCCATGCATACTTGCAACTGAGAGCACCCTGTCTCCCCTTTGATGCCCCACTCTGTGCCCTCGTTTCAAATGTCCTTAAGGTTGGCTGCGTTAATGAAAGCCGCTGGTTAATTTGCTCAGCTTTGAAAAGCTGTAGTTCACGGAGTGTGTGTATAACTTGGGGCACGTAAGTAGCGCTGTTCAAAAGACTGGGTCTGCTCATGTGTTACGCTCGTCCCTGGGGCTGTTAGTCTCTGTTAGCAATGTAATTAAAACCACTGTTGGCGATGGGTAAGCAAGATGGGCTCTTCTCCATGCTCTAAAGTGTTTAAATTTAATGGCAAATCTCATAAACAGTCCTGTAGGTGCGGGCACATATTGTTCGTGAAGGGTGATCCTGACAGTGCACGCTGTTTTGTAGTTTATATATAGGGTGTTTTAAAGATTTATCTTTATGGTAATTTTTTGTGGAGCTCATGGACGTGTTCCAGTTGTGCTCTCCGTGCCCGAGCTGGGGCTTTCATAGGAATTTAGAACTTAAGAATACAGGAAATGTAGATGGGAAATGTGGGGGGAAATTATTTTGTGTTGTGAATACCATTTTCAGAATTTTTGTGGTGTATTTAAGATTATCGTATGGGGTTTTTTGTGACACCTGAGGCTATCAAAAGTGCCATCATGATAGTGAGAAGTTCCACTTCCTGTGACTTGGCTGCAGAGACTGAAAATTAAGTGTATCACGCGGACGTTATTTGCTGTGTAAATGGAGGGATTGATGGCTGTTGCTGTTGGATTTTTTTTTTCCTCCCTGTGGTGGATTTTGTGTTCACTTATTTCTTTCCATTGCAGTCTTAGAGAAATTTAAGACGTCTCAAGTGACTTGCGTGTGAAGGGTGTTACAGAAAAATATTTTACTGCTATATGGGAGTACAAGAAAAAACAGTATGTTTAGAGAAGCTTGAATGACTCCAAATTTCTGTCCTTTTTCTTTGCAGTGTTATTCCTCATCCTTATCGCTACTGGAACACTGATGCTTTTGGAAATACTCTTTCAGCTTGATCCTACAAGTTAGTCAGGAACGAACCAGACCTATCTAGCCTGAGAGATCTTTGCTTAGCATCAGTAAGACAAGTGACCTGCTTAAATATGCACAGGTTTGTGTTTTCCTCAATCAGGAT
Organism: Chionis minor; assembly: GCA_013398295.1. Taxonomy (NCBI): domain Eukaryota; kingdom Metazoa; phylum Chordata; class Aves; order Charadriiformes; family Chionidae; genus Chionis; species Chionis minor. Next base: position 250,693 of record VZSF01001882.1, read on the forward strand.
TGACGGGCTTTGCCCTTAGTGTTGTACTTACTGATTTTCTGTTTCTTTATAAAGAAGGCCGTGTAGGCAAGTGGTCAGAGCAGGACCTAGCAGGCTGACCCGGGCCGTACCCATGACTCAAATTGCACTGAGTCAACATGCATCTCGGCCAATCCAGGCTGCAAACTGAATTATCAAGAATTGCTTCAGTAAAATTTTGCATTTGGATTTAGCTGGTGTGAAGGAGAAGTGGTTTTAAAGCTGTTTGAACAGGGGAGTTTTAACTGGAGAGGGTTGTTTTGTTTTGTTATTTTAATCCATGTTTGTGTTCTGCTCCACCGTGTATTTATTTTAAAATCTAGTTGTGCATCAACACATTCTCAATCTGAAATGTAGATCTCGGACCGAGATGTTTTAAGTGTTTGAATTGAATCCAGTTTTAAAGTACCACAGTTATCTAAGAAGTACATCAAAGTTGCCTTCAGTGTTCATTTCTCATTATTATCTGTTCTGGAGTGCTGATTGTTTTTCAGTGTAATTAGTGTATGCGTTACCATAAGTTCTCTTTCTGATCTTGCATCAGACGTGCTCTTGTGTTTACAGAGAAGACTCTCCCGTGCTGTCTCTGAAGCAAAGTTTTACTAAGTCAAAAACAAACTTTTGCCCTGATTCCACAATTTTAGATACCAGATCTATGTACTATCAGGTCACTTTAAAGTGATGTTTTAATTTTCTTTGAGTTATGAGCACATATATTTTGCATTTCTATCAAATTCCTGGAAGAACCCAAATGAGTTAAGGGTAGCTCTATTCCTCTGTGCCAACTTTAGGTTGGCCACGATTGGACAGTTGATCATAGATCTAAAATAAAGCCTGCTAATGCTAAACTGCCCCACCAAAAAATTCTTGAAACTTGAACCAATAAAGTGAGTGTATTTACCCTCCAGCATTTTGTGTTATGTGACAGTGGAGTTTTGGATCTGGTACTAGCAGCCTTAAATCTTACATTGTTAAACCAGATTTGTTGTTGCTTATCTTCCTGGAAAAGGATGTGCTCCGATGGCTTGGGATGAGAACCAGACAAGTGCAAAATACTCCATCTGGGTAAGAATAATCAGCTGGTTAAATAACAGTTCCTCAGAAAAGGGTCTAGGAGTCATAAACTGAGCATAAATCCACAATATCTTATGTTTTAGGGAACGTGTTGGTGTATGCAATAGATCATGTAGTAATTCTACCCAGGGCTGGAAAAGCCTGACCTGGAGTACTTCATCCAGTTTCAGGCATTTTTTTGCAAGAAAAAGTGTGTCTCAGCCTAAAGTCGAGAGGAGAGCAACAAAAATGAGAAGAAATCCAAGAAAATATATCTTAGAAGAAAGTAGTGGGAGAGAGGCATTTGGCCAACCGGGTTTGCAAACTTCCATTTGGGTTTCTAGGTAGAATTGTTGCTTGTGGTGGAATATTTGTTATCCTCGTCCCATTCTGATGTGCCCCGCGTTAGTGCTGAAATTTGTTTATAACTTGGAGGGAAAAGTCCACGTTACAGGAGGGGAAAGGAAACAGTGGGAAACCCTCTGTGCGTGCGTGGCCTCCGTGCCAGCTGCTTTCAGGAACTCCTGGGTCATCATGTCCAAATCTTTGCTATTTCGGGCAACCACATCACAGAATCCCATTCATAAATGTCTCGAGTACCATTGTAAAAATAGTTTGATCTTTTTTATTATTATTATTTATTTATTTTCTTTTTTGCCTCTATTGCTCTGATATGAACCTCGTGCCTTCGACCCAGAGCCTCATCTCTAATGATCACCTTTGAGTGTTTTAAAATTAATATAGTCACACGTGCATGTTATTTGTTCTTCATTATCCTTTGGCTTCTTGATCACAAGACTGGGGGTAGCGAAGGGGTGGTTTTCTAGTTTAAAATACGCAAGTTCTTTTATTGCCTTCTAGAAGGACAAGCTCCCTCCATCGCTGCCACCACACCCTCAGTCATTTTGCATCTCTTGAAATTTGAGTTCAAATTTGAGTTCATGTTTTTGAAATAGGGAGTGATGAGTACTGCAGGCAGTATCCCAGAGAAACGCTGCTGTTGCTCTTTCATCTTCACTGGAAGTACCTTGCTTGATATACCCTAAATTGTCATTTGCCTTTTTTTTGAGCTACGTGTTACAAAGGGATAGTTGTCCTGTGATCAACTGACATATAAGGAAGGAGTCCTGAAGTATCCTGCAACGCTAGACAGAGCTACCATGTGATACCCTTGGAGAAGATTAGGAACAGCCTGTGTTTTGAGCAGAAACCACGTTCCACTGTACTGAGAGCCCTGATGGGCCTGTAAAGGAATTACAGTCATAGGAAAGCTATTTTTGTGGGTGTTCCTTGAAATCGAGAAGTCCCGTTGCTTTTGGGTACAGGGTGGACAGGCAGTGGGCGTGCAGTTTGATCATAAGGTGTTAGCTGCAAGTTGGTTTGACGCTGTTTTCTGCTATTCTGCTCTGAGAGCACCTCTGCTGCTAGTAGTGACTAGAATTTCTCAACAGAAAGTGTCTCCCAAGAATAAGACAAAGGTGCCTGTGAGAACGTATTAGTGTGGCATTAGTAGCTTTTTACACCATCATGAGGGGGCTCGGGCAATCCAGCAACTTGAAGTTGTTACCAATTTGTGCTTGATTTACAAGGAAGAAGAGGTTTACAAGGTTGTCCCTTAACTGACACGAGAGAGAGGAGCTGATGTACCAAGTGGGGTTTTCTAGAGAATGATCAAGAAAAATTTCAGCTGTTCTTTGGAGGTGAGGGTCATGAGGCAGTCGTTTAAGGACTCAGAAAGTTCCCAGCTAATCACACAGCTAATTCAGTAGAGGGAATCACATGTCCTCATTGTGGACAGCAAGTCCCGTTTCTCAGAGGAGGTGTTTCATTTAGAGTTTAGGCAAGAGATTGGATTTAGAAAACTGAAGAAATGTGAGGTCAGGTATGACTTACCGCATTGCACGTGGCTATATTTCACGTACTCTGAAAAGTTCAAGGAAACCTGAGCAGAAACACGCTTGTCTTTGGTACCTACAAAGTAAGGAGAAGGCAGAACTGTCAGTAAAACCAGTAAGTATCCTCCCACGAACCAGGGGAAAGAGACTCCAGCTCAAGGGCAGAACACACCTCATGGCAGTGGTGGGGATATTGACGCATTTTAGGATTGCAGAAGCTTGGCGTCACAGCTTAGACTGCCAGCCATTGCTCGCACGAGGACTGTGACCCATGAGGATGTGACCGATGGCCCCTGTTTGGTTCCCAATGATGAAGCAACGAGGCTTCATTCAGAAGGGCGGAGTTTTAAAAGGTCATTGCTTGGTGGAAATTTTTATCTGCTGAACCGAATCAATTTTTTGCAATTTGTAAATCTTACAGCCGTGTGGAGCACCCCGGTGGTGTTGGTGGAATAATGAAAAATAAATGGTTGCCTGCACAAGAAAATCCCTCCGTCCCCCCACTCTTGGTTTCCTAAGGCATAGCAGTAGCACAACCAGTCACTTTGGTTGTGCTGTTCCTAAGCGTTTCCATATTTAAACAGTACTCCAGATTGTTTACTGAAGTGGTTAAGCGATACACCATCCAAACCTCTGGGAAACACACCATAAATTTCCCAAATAAATAGGCACAAGGAGGGAAGCCAAACAGGATACAAGTGCTAAAAAGCCTCAAGATTAGCAAGATGTGTCCCTTTCTGTCAAAGCAGCAAGTAATTGCTTTACTATTCAAAATAGCATTTTAGATACAGATTTTTCTGCAATTGCCAGATTTTGGTGCTTGGCTTCTTAAATGGTGTTTAAAAGGTCACGGGCTGAGTCCCTTCTGAGAGCCTGAGGGCTGATTAGCAAGCAGAAAGATTAGCAGAGAAAGTACTTGATATTTTCTTGTCCAGCGAGATCCCGATAGGGCGCTGTGGGAATCGTTACGCAGGCTGGAGTAAGTGCGATGAGGCATTTTTTTTGCACTGGAACATCATGTCCAGGGGCGACAGCACTGGTCTGTCGATATTTTCTCCTGTGAGAACCGGCACTCTGAAAGCTTGCCCAGAGAAGCTGTGGCTGCCCCATCCCTGGAAGTGTTCAAGACCAAGCTGGATGGGGCTTTGAGCAACCTGGGCTAGTGAGAGGTGTCTCTGCCCACGGCAGGGGCTTGGAATGAGGTGATCTTCAAGGTCCAACCCAAGCTATTCTGTGATTCTATGCCAATGTTTATATTTTCTGCAGCTTTCAGTACCATTAGAGCATCCAGCCTTCCACAAAATACAATTTTGTGATGTACTATTGTGGGACATTAATCAAGAAGACCTAAGAGGTCTGACATAGCTTTCCCTAACCAAGTCCCCCACCAATTTGCACCCTTCCCCACCCCGTATGGTCTCTTACAGGCTCTAAAGCCAGGGAAGTAGATTGCACGCGCATTTTATCCCAAGTATATCTGCTGCTGCTCCTCCATGGCTCCCGTATTGGCAAGAAACAGATTTACAGTGCTTGGAAGGTTGTCTTGTTTTTCTCGAAATTTTTATCATGTGAAGGAGGTGAACAGGACCACATGTGTGGGTTCTCTTGGGGGGAAGCTGCAGGTGCTGCCCTGGAGCTGTTGGACCAGGTGAACATCTTTACTAAGCAGCTAGTGGAAGGGTGCCTTGATCTTGAGTTGGGCTGGAGAGTGACAGCCTGAAAATAAAAATGTACACCCCTAGGAATTTTTTTTTCAACCACTGCAACTGGTTTAAATATTTTAAATATGGTATGTCTCTCAAATTAATGCATTGTGCAATAGCTGATCCAGCGTTACGACACCTGTTCCACTGTGACCACTGTTGCTCTATCACATCACTTCACAGAGTATCTCTGATACATAACTGGTCATAATAAAAAAATAGCAACAACTATGGGTTCCAGACATCCAAAAGGTTAGTAAAGCAAATGGTTCAAGGACATTACTAGTAAGCTATCTCCATTAGATTTGAAATCAGTCAGAATTGCACCAGCTTAATTTATATTTACCTAGTCGCCCTCTATTCCTTTAAATACCAGTGTTGACATTGTTACTGTGGTCGGGGAGAAGCACTTTTCTTTCTCTGAATCAGCAATAAATTTATTGCAGGTTTAAAAGTAATCACTTCAAGGTAATTTCTGAAGAGCTTGAATATTAAAAAAAAAAATATATTTTAAAAACACAGAGACTGTTAATGAGACTAGAAACCTAACTGTCAAAAATGCGTGTGTTTTGTAAACTGGTCGAGCTGACCAATCAGTATAGAGTATGTGTTATTAAAAAGTGATAAAGTTTGCAAATAGCAGTTTACAATACATTTGGAAAAAGTTTATTGAATAACAGATATACTAAAGGACAGTATCCAAAGAAATTACTTTTCTAAATGTTTTGGTAAAACAAGATATTTTTTTCATGCAGAGTATTATTTTTCTAAATGGTTCGTTGCTTGAAGATAAGCAATATATTAAAGTTTAATTCCATTTTATTCCATTGTTTAGGGTTTTTTTCACTGAGCTGATAAATGTTTACCAGATAAATGAACAGATCATTTTCCTTTTTTTTTTTTTTAAAAAAAAAGACAGCAAGTGAGATATTATTCTGCTAACCAAAACAGAAAAACGCAATAAAACCTTGTCTTAAGCTTATAAACTTAATCACACTTTAGAGGAAATAAATTCCTCTCCTACATTCTAGGATGAAACCTTGGCCCTCTATAAATAACAAGGTTACAACATCTTCAATGTCTTTCTCAGGAAATATGAAAACAAGTAATGTTTTCTCTCTCTCTGCATTGATGTCAAATGTTTGCTCTTGGCAGGAGCTGCTGTTTCCTTTCTTGCCCAGAGTATCTTCAGGCAGACCATCCCCGAGCACGAGGGTGTGATGCATTTTCATGGTTGTATTTCACTAAAATCTCTCCACTGGAGGCCTGTGGTGGTTAAAATACCTTTTGATCATTAATTTTGTCGGCGACTCCCTGCTCTCCGAAGAGGAGCAGGAAGTTAAGTGTTGGTTGTGGACATGACTGCCGTTAGGCAGAAATCTGCTTCTTTAAGGGCCATGCCTTTGGTATGGATTCTGAGCTCCTTTTGGAGAAATACTGCTGCAGAACAAATAGGAGCAAGTTGGGAATGAAACCTGGAAATCTGGATGGAGATTTTGGCCCAGTTGCCTTTGACCATCTGCAGCACCCCCAGACCCCTCCACGCTCTGCTTCTTTCTGTTTTACAGTCAACTGCAATTTCATGGCAATTTCCTCTCCTTTGGTCTTTGGTGGTAAATGTGGATTGATTGGGGGTGTGCCTTTGGATAATTGGGGTTTTTTAGTCAGTCTGTCCCCTGTTACAAAATCTACGGGACAGCAGTTTACACTTAGATTGAGTCTTGATGCTCCTTTGGTATAAAGATGTACTAGATAGTAAAGACTGTCGAAAGCTCGTTAAGGAAGAGACTTGGTGAGCCTGGGTTCAGTGTTGCTGCCATCATCAGCTTCCCTGCCGAGGGCCAAACTGCAAAGAATGCATATCTCTGCTCAAATATTTCAAGTGTGCCTTTCATCTGGGGCTCTTGAAATGCCTTACCGAGGCACTGGCCCAATCCTTCCTCTTGCCGGCACTGAAAGGAAGCTGGCTTTGCTCATGGATCAGTTTTCTGCTCCAAGAATGTTGCCACTGTCCTGGTTTGAGTGACACAGGACTAATTCATCTTCTAATGCTTGGGAAAAGTGTACTTTTAGAAGACCCTCGTGTCTGAATTTCTGAAAATATATACTTTACAGCCAGCCATGGTGTGTGGGTTTCGAGGTCTCAGTGTTTTTGAGCTCGCCAAGTGCGGGGATGAGGAGGAGCGAGACCCGGGCACTTCCCCCAAGCTGCCATCAGGGTTATTTCATACGGCGAGTGGCACATTCAATAGAAATTAGAAAGTTTTCTGAGAAATGCTCTCTGTCCTGTGATGGCCGTGATCCTGAGAACTTCTTGCCCTGGTGCCAGAGCCCTGAGCTCTTCCCTTCCTCTCAAAGCTGTAGCGCTCCGTGTCCCCTGTGAGGAGTGCACGGCTTCCTACGGATAGAACGGGCTGAGTATAATCCTTGTGTATTTTATGTTGGTGTCAGGATCAGTATTAGTTCTTTACTATTATTACTGTTAATTACCTAGTCTTGTTCTATGAAATCTGTTTACATTTCAACCCACAGGTTTCCATAGTTTTTTTTTCCCAATTCCCCTTCCTGGGTGGGGAGGGGTCATCGGGTGAGAGAATTATTGTCTAAACGATAGTAAATTGTTGTGGGTTTCTCGAACCATAGCAGCCACCCAGGATGGGACCACCAGGAATCCTAAGCTGGAGTATCTTATTTTCCTGTGGTGTGTGTTTCTGCATCCTCTGGCACAGGGGGGCAAGCCAGCTGGCCAGCATGTGGCACCTTCCCGGAGCATCAGGTTCTTTATGGTACTTGGATCTGAGCACTTTCTTAACAACAAGGAGGAGACTGCCTGGTTGCGTGGTCACTTCTTAGGTCTTCTGCCTCTGGTGTGCCTCAACTTAGTTCATTAGGACGGGGAAGCACAGGGAGTCGTGTTCTTGTGGACAGGCAAGAGTTAATAGAGCTTTTTGCCTTCATTGATTTGCTTTCACTTGTTCAGGGAGAGAGAGAGATTGTTTCAGTGCCAGTGAAACTTAGCAGTTTTTTGTCATATAGCAATGTTGCTCCACATCCAAGTTAAATCTGCAAGGGTATGAAGAAAACCTGCTAGAACCAAGCTTTTGCTCAGGGCAGGATTTTGGGTTTTTTTCCTCAAATAGCACAGAGCTAGAGGTTGAGGTGGAACCTTGGATGAGTGTCGCCTACCACCGTCCCACTATCAAATCAGCTCCACCTGCTTTGGCACACCTAAAAAACATAGGTGAGGTGGAGCTCTGCCGGGCAGAACCTCACCCAGCGCCACCGGCTCTTGCAGTGCAAACGTGGAAGGGCTGCAGTTTCTCTCCGAGGTGACTGCGGTCAAAAACATCTTTGTCGGGTTAGCAAAACCTTCCGAGGCATCCGTGCCTCAGCCTATTGCAGCCTGAATGCCCTCCTGGCTTTGATGTACGGAAATTTAAACACGAGCGCAAATGTTTCAAGATTAGGGCTTCAAATGGGGAAACCTCTTGGATCAAGTGCAGCTTTGCCAGTCAGTATGTGCTGTGGGCTCAGCCCCGGGTTGCAGTCTGTGACTGAGATTTTAACAGTAAAACTGATAATCTTTGGATCCTCATTTTCACATGTTTGTTGTAAGTAGCTATTTGTAATAGCCTGCTGATGGAGAATATACTTAATATTTTAAATGTATTCAGGTATCTTTAAAAGCTGATGTGAGAGTTCAGGTATACCTTGTCCCAATACATATCAAATCTCTCCCCATAATCTCTTTTTTAATATTTCTTTTCCTGTTATCTTACTGCTCCCACGGGCAAAAACTCCCTTCCCTCAGAACGTACGAACAAAAATAATGACTGTCGTAACACTTCAAAACATAACTAACCTGATTCCTAGAGCATGAATTCACGGGATCTTCAGTCTCTAGTCCATCCTCCTGTTCTCATAATGCATGTAACTCAGGATGTGACACTGCAGAGTGCCTTCAAGAAAGTCACCAGTATGCGTTTTGGAAGTCAGCAGTAACTTGCGTCAGAAAGATTACAGCCTTTAGACCCGATACATTTCAGTGAATCACCCCAGTGCTTCTGCTCTCATTAAAACTAAGATAAAATGCAAAAAAAAAATTGCAAGAATTATTGTGTATGCACAGCAAAGTACCTAGAAGCAGAATTTTGCTCGTTTTGTCTGTTTTGCCATGAAGTACTATCAAATTACAGAAATAATTGGTAAAAACTGGAGTTGGAGTTCGCAAAGAACGATCTGCAATGGACTTGAGCCTGGCTTTAATGCTGCTTTTTGTGGAATAGCAACAGAAGCAAATCTGAAATATTTTTCCAGTGTCTGGTAGAGGAAGAGTGCTTGATTTAAGTATTTTAGAAATATGTCTGTAAACAGACTTACTTAATAGACCATTAAATAGCTATTGGTAGTTGGGGGGGAAAAAAAAGGGTGATTTGTCTTCGGGGGAGTAGGGAGTTTTGTGTTATTTTATGAAATGTGGGATTTTCCAGGCTCTAAATAAATGGGTAGCATGAGTCCTGTTACGGTAGAATTTATATTTGCTGGACCTTTATGTGCTGTTGAAAATGTCATGTCAATCAAAATGTTCCTTTTACTATCACTACAGGTTTTCAGTAGTTTGCTCTTCATTTTTAGATTTCACATTTCACTGAGGGTTCTGTCAGATGAGGTGTGCTCAAGCCTAGGGCTCCATACTGCAAACAGGGTAAATTAATCTTTAAAAACAAAAATAGAAGGGCAGAAATAGGAATGATGTCATAGTTGTGTGTCCTTCTAACCTTCTTCTAACGTGTTGCTGATAATAATAGATCAATAACTTTAAAGCTGTAGGCAGCCTTCCAGGAAAGCTGCAGCCCTGCTACAGAGACCCGCGTTGATGAGTCAGTCCCAAGAAATACAGCTAAGCAAGCTGGTGTTTCAAATAATCCTGCCAGGAGCTGAATTTTCTCCACCTGTGCGACAGGAGTTGGTTTTCAGGCTCCCAAATACTGGACACGAAGTTCCTGAATGGGCTCTGCCATTCAGTGTGATACGAAGTGCTAACAAAGTTGTCGATGGCAGCCATATTAAGATTATCCAGCTTTAAAAGTGTTTCTGTTCTCTAAAGGAAACCATCTTTGGAATCCAAGCTTTATTTCACGGTTTGATTTTTTTTTTTTTTAATGGATTGGATCATAACCTCCTGTGTGCTTCATGAAGGTAATACCCTGTACAGACCTAGGCAACAGCCAAGTTTTTAAATAAATGCAAACGCAAAGGGGATGGGTGAGTTCCAGGGTGTCCTACTTAGAGGAGACCAAAGGGACGGGGAGTCACCTCTCTGCGGGTGGGTGGACAGGAGGTGCCAGCATCCCTGAAAGCGTTAATCTCGCCCGGGGTTGGGTCAGTTGCCTTTTACAGCAGCCTTTTGCCTCCCGGGCCAGTCCATGGTGTTAGTGCAACCTCCGGCATCTCCAGAAGCACTGTGGCTGGAGGCAACATCTGGCTGTTCGCATCTGGGAAAAGCCAGAGAAAATTTAAATCCAGTGGTCGCAGATGTGGTTCTAATCAGTGCTTGACTTTGAACAGGACAAAAGTTCAGGACATGTACGAGTGCTCCGTGGAGAGCACTGCGGTTCCTGACCGGGCTGTTGGTCTCAGGCCAGTGCCTCGTAAACAGGTGTTAGCGTCCCAAAAAAGAACTCCCCTCGTTGCCAGAGGCGGGTATCCTCGCTGGCGGTCCCACGGCAGAGCTCCGCGGGCCAGGAGGAATGACCCAGAGGGCAGGAATGAGACGCGCTGGTGGGGTGGCGCACTGAGGCTTCCTTGACATTTGCCTTGCCTTATTTTTCCCGAGGACGAAGCAGGGATTTTGGGCTCCAAATCTGACAACCTTTTAATATATCAGGAGGGGAAAAAAAACCAAACCAGCAAATAAGAGGAATGGATAGGTGAGTCGCTTGTGAGAATTATTATTATTTTTTCTTCTTAGCCCCAGGATTAACCTGTGGCTTTGAATTTGGAAGATGCAAGAAGTAAAGAAATAGTTAAGAATGTGCTGAAGGAGGATTCTGCTGCTAGGGGGCAATATATAGTAAGCAAAAACACACTAAGGCATTTACTCTCAGTATCTATCAAAGTTTTTTTTAAGAAGCACCCAAATCCAAAAAATATCCAACATGTTGTGTACACTAGTATTTCTTGTGCAGAAAGAGCATAATCTAAACAAAATATGAAACCTATATTTATGTGTTTCTGTGTATTTCTTTTTTTTTACAAATATATATGTGCATTTGTGTGCATGACCTCCTTAATATGCTTCCTCCCTATCGCAGTAGGGCTGTTAGCAGTTCTGGGATTTGCTCACAGCACTTTTACTTGATAATTCACATGAAACAAACGCCTTTGGTTTAAGAATCTAAGCCCCACACACTAGTATTTCAGAAGCTTTTGTGAAGAACTGGTGTTGTGGCTCCTTTAAAACGATTGTCTCGGGGAACTTGCCCTGTGTGATTCTTAGCTTTTCATTCTGAATTCTCTCACAATTTATATAAGGCAAAAAGATAAGAATGTGGACATTTAAAAGTCTTCATTACATGGTCTTGTTCTCCTGCTTCTTCCTTGTTGAGAACAACTGGGACAACTGACTTAGATGTCTTTACGACTTTTTTATTCTAGCCACTTTCTTAAATGTACTCCCTAAAAAAGAAAACAAGGGGAGAGGAGAGCAGCTAACTTCAGCGAACCTAGTGGTTTCTGGTTGAGCAGTGAAATAATTGTTTATTTATATATACTCATGCTGACTTGATGCTCTTTTTAGAACCAGCGCAAAATGTTTCGGTAAAAACTGTGTTGTGTGAATGCAGTTTTCCATTTATTTGAATGACAGAATTATTTTTTTTCCTGAGAATATTCAGTGGCTATATGTCATTATCAATATAATATTAATAAGCTAGTTGTTCAAGTCTGAGGCTAGTAATGGAGAAAATACACCCATTTCTGGAGCTGATTTTCAGTTCTGGTTCAGCTGGTCACCAAAGTCCGATGAAGAAGCATCGTCTAAATGAAAAAAAGGTTACAGCATGATGTGCCAAATTTCTGTGGTGAAAAAGTTATTGTTAATTAATTAGTGTTAATTTTTGCAAAAAGAGTTTGAGGACTTTTAGAGCTGCAACAGAAGTTTGAACAAAGGAACAGATGTTTGCAAGTTTGAGGTGTTTTTTAATAATTTAATCTCGTTTCCCATATTGTTCAGAGTGAGAGACTCACTGGAGATTTGGGGGAAGAAGTAGCTGGCACAAAGACATGAGACATGCACAGACCCTCCTTACCCTTGGAATGCACTTGTCTCTCCTGATCTTTTCATTCACCAGTTTCTGTCCTCGTGCTCTCATCTCTGTGATTCATACAGGTTTATCTGCTTCAGGTGAATATAGTCCTTGCTTATTTTGTACTGGAAATGGCCCAGAGCTCATCGTACCTGATGCGTCTTAGAGAGAAATCACTTTGGAATGGCTAAGATTTCTCTAACTTTGCTGCAGTTCGCAAGGTCATTGCAGCATCCCCGTGCTCTCGGTTGCAGCTGGTGGCTCAGTGTAATCCACAACATCCCAAGGTCTCTGGGAAAAGTCCCGTGGAGAGCAGAAAGGTAGCTCTAGAGCTGCTGCAAACATCTGTTTCTATGTCTTCTTTTTCTTGCTCTCCCTTGTTACCTCATTCCTAACAAAAAGGGACCGCGGTCAAGACATGTGTATGGTCATGTACCCTCTGGAGCTGTTCCTAAACACAAATGCTGCCTAAAAGCCTGTTATTATATAGACAGGGTCATTAACAGCACATACAGGAATTACCTGGCAGCGCCTGCGCTAAAGGACGTAGAAGTTCTACACGTCTGATGTTCACCAGATACCTTCTCTAACCTGGTTCACAGATGGGATTGAAATTGGTGCCGAATGCTTTTCAGCGTTCTGCGCTCTTACGGAATGTGGATGTTTTGAGAGAGGCAAGGAGTACTTTAAAGTGTATCGTTACATATTGTATACTTGGCAGGGTGTTCTGCGATTCGTAGCAAATATTGGGAAATGACAAAGCAATACATAATGAAGTGTAAAAGAAGCATCGGGTGGGTCTGAGTCTATGTTCCAGGAATGTTAGGAACTTCTGCTGTCTCGAAATTCATGGCTTTCTGAACAATGTCAGCTGTGGCTCTGGAGGAGCAAGGGCTGATTGATCGTATGGCTGTCTTGAAATATGTTGAGCACTTCTTCAAGTCTTTGTTGTAGTGTTTTCTGGTTAGTAAAGAGAAGAGAGTGGGTTAATCAATGTTAGAAGGCAGCAAAGCTTGCAATTTTCACAATACTCTGCTCTTTCGGCTCCCAACAAAGATATTAAGCTGTGACTCTAGCTAAATTAGGACATTAATGTGCTTTGTGCTCTTTATATTACATCTACTATCTTGCCATAAATAGTTCTGAACTTGAATTTGTTTTGAGACTAAATTAGTGTCTTTGTTTAATATCATTAACACAAAAAAGAGATTAATGGTTTCAAGTCTTTAAAATACTCTATTCCATATAGAAAGATGTTTTGTGTTCTGCAACAGAAAGCTTTGACCTATGCCAAATGGGCATAAGTGAACTAGTTATAATCCCTGTGCGTTTGTAATTACTAAAGTGGTTTGGATGGCTTTACTTAGTATTAAATCCTGACATCATCTTTAAGTACAGAAATCAACCTTGTTGTAATTAAGATTGTATCAATAAAGTTCTCGCATTTCACATCTTTTCCAGTAGTTCTAATAAACCAAAATTCTATGATTCACTGCCTACCTTAAGTATCTGTTCTTTCCGATATTGCCAGGCTACTGATGTGTAAACAGAAATGTAAATACATGCTTGTGGATGGGTGATTGTTTGGGCTTGCACAATAGTCCTGAATCATTTGAGCAGGTCTCCTTGCTCTGTACCGTGGACTTAACAAACGCTAAAGTACAGCTCCAGAGCACAGGGAGATCTTTTGGACTCAATGAAGCTTCTGATTTTCTGCTCTAAACCTATTCCATCCTGACTGTAATTTCTACACTAGCACTGAAAAGTTCACAGGTTTATTATGAGATACACAAAATCTTCAGATTCATAGTCAGTAAAAGGTGCTTTTCTTCTAAGACCTTCTATAATCTGCTGAAGTAACTGGGCTTTATTTAATACATGTGTAAAAGGAGAGGGGACTTTTAGAGCTCTTAGGCTATTGTTTCTAGAAAGTTGTTTCAGGCGTTGTTCCAAATAAAAGTGCAGGTTGTTACGCTTATGAAGTTCCAAAAGCTGTTGTATCATTAAATGAGTATTTTACAGCTAGAGACTGAAAGCTTGAGTACATACGATTCTGAAACTGATCACATTTGTATCAGTTCCTGTGGGTTCAGGGAGAGTGTGTGTGTATATGCACGTGTAAGTTGGGAAGAAGAGAGTATACATGTATGGGGAATTGTCACAAACATGCTAGTCGCTCACATAGAACAGGTGATTTTTTAGCTGCATCTCTATATTATCGCATGAAAAGCTTCTTTAAGTATTACAAATTGTTATTCAAGGGATTTGCTGAGTTTGAGGATGCTGCCCCAAGATCGCAAGCGTGGCATCTTTTCTGAGATAACTGAGAATTTTAAAGAAAAGCCAAGAACAGCAGCATGGATCTGCGGAGATGTGGGCGTTACGTCCTGTGCATGAAATATGTAAGGTTAATTTCTGCCCAGATTTTATGCAAAGGTGATGGCATTAATGAGCACTGCCCTTCCTAGGAAAGTGGGCAGCTTGTAGAGACACTTGGGCCAGCAATTTTTTCCAGATACAGGAACTGAAATGAAGATCCACAAACTCGTGGTGTTTGCAAATTCCAGAGAAGCATGACTGCTAATTCCAGAGAAGTATGACTTTCATACTAATAATGTTTATCTTTGATAAACTCAAGAAATGTGCCAAGGCTTTGGCCACACCTTCCTCCTCTGCTGCTGCAGGTTGTTGTTCATGCTAACTCCTGCGTGTCACCATGAAAAGCCTGGATTGCAGGTTCATGCAGCGCCCTCCCAACATTAAGGTTGGGTCAGGTTGGTTGGGACCATATGTGGTGGAGCTCTGGCCGCTTCCAAGGATGGATGGAGATTTGTAGCTTCATTGGGCCTTTCTCCTGTCGTCTGATCACCCTCCTTAAAGAACTAAGATTTTTTTTTTTTTTTTTTAAATGTCTGGTCATAATTTCCTTTGCAACTTGTATCCGTAGCCTCCCATCCCTTTGCTTTGCACCTGTGAGAAGAATCTGCCTCTGCCCTGTCTGTACCTGCTCAGTAGGTAGTTGAAGGCAGCAATGAGACCCCATCTTCTGCCTTTTCTTCTTTGGGCTGCATAAGCGTGGGTCTCTCCGCCTCTCCTTGTAGACTCAAGCCCCCTGACCATCTTGATAGTCCTCCACTAGATTTGCTCAAGTTTATCAACATCCTTCTTGTGCTGGGGAGCCAAAACTGGGCACAGCACTCTAGCTGTGGTCTGGTAAGTGTAAAATACAGGAGAAGATCGCTTCCCTAGGCCTGCTGTCTTTGCTTTCTTATAAATGAAGTCCAGCATGCAGCTATCCTTCACCACTCAAGATGATCGCTCACTTTGAACCTGTCCACCAGGGCCCTCAGGTCCTTTTCTGCAGTGCTACTTTCTGTCTGGTCCATGCCAGGTTTGTGCCTGTGCTTGAAACGAGTCTGTCCAAGTGTAGGACTTCATATTTGACTTTTGAGTTTCATGAAGTTGCTCTCAGACCATTTTTCCAGCTTGTTGAGACCCCTCGAAGTGGCAACCTTACCCTCCAGCTTATCAGCTAAGCTCCTCAGTTTCACATCATCTGCGAACTTGTTGGGGAATGAGACTTTTTTCCCTGTCTCTTCCTTCCACACCATCCCTGAAGTTCAACCAAATCCAGATGGGTAGTTCGGTGAAGAGGAGTAACGTGCTCTTAGGCTAAGACATAGCTAATTAAAACGCGGTATCTATCCTCACCTCATCATCAGTTTAGTGGTAGGAGGGAAGTATTTTTCCTAATGGGCTAATTCTGTGCAATTGCAGCTGCTATCTGCTGCTCTCTGCTCCAGAGACAGAGTGTTGAACTACTTGCAGCAACAGAATGTTGTAATACAGCTGCTATTAAAGGACGCCCCTCTGCATGTTTTTGTTGTTTGTGTTTTTGGGAGAGTTAATTTAGTATCTATTCAAGGCTAAATTCTAAAATTCTTGCTTTATCTTCACTCTTTAGACAAGCAAATCCTGCTCCTCTGTGGTTTAAAAAAAGGACATAGTGCTGCAGTATTTTACTCCAATGTCAGAATGAATCAAATCTTGGAAAACTTTGCCTTCTATTGCTTGCATAAATGCACATATACAAACACTAGTTTGCATTTTATCAGTTATCTGGTTGCTCAGTCTGTAGTGAATTTTTTACATTAAATTCTTTAGCCCATCTATATACTTAAATAATAAGTGGAAACGGTGCGGGTATCTGGCAGTTTGAGTGGGAGGAAAGCACTGACTACTTGAATAAGAATGGTTTGGTATATCCTATGCAGTACATAGGTACTTGAGGGGAAACTCGCTACTTCATTTTTCAGCATGGACAAGTGCTTATTGAAGGAGAAAATGCCTATTGAAAAGGAGAAAACACCATGGCAGCTATTGTCACCGGCTAATTCTCAGAATATTTTTTTCTTTTTTTCCCCTTTTTCCCTTCTCTTACCAAGAGATATAATCATTCTATGAAACCGTGCAGTAAAAACATCCTGAGTAGTACAGAAAGGAAGTTAGCTGAGCGCTCCTCCTCTGGAGGGGGAGAGGTAGGTATGGCTGAAGAAGGCTGCAGGAAAGCTGAGAAGGGAGGCACGGAGAAGGGGTGGGAGCCCTGCACAAGGGCTTATTGGCAGAAGAAGGCAGGAACAGGATACGTTTTGGCTTGGGTGGCTCTGGGAGGAGCAAGTGTTGGGATTAAAGTGTCTTGATGAAATTGTTCCTTTTCTTTTCAGACGCAGACAGTGAGTTTCATGGGGTGGATTTTCTGCCAGACGATCTCAACGAGGCTCCGGAGGAGACAGGAATGAGAGTGAACAAGAAATACTCCTGTCTACCTGCTGAGGAGAAGGGGATTCACATTATCAACATCCGAGCTATTGAGGATATAGGCTATGACCAGCATGAGAGTACAGTGAGTAAAGGACTTGCCGGATGTGTCATAACTGTCATACTGCGCGTTACCCCTTAGCTTATTTCTCATTCTTTCCATTCCCAGGATGCTCTGAAGTTCTCTCTCTTTTTCAGAAGTGCTGAGGAGGATTGCCACCCGCCACAGTTCATGCTAATTCAGTGGGGTTTGTTCTTTGATGTGAAGAAGGGAAGCCAGGGATCCTTATTTAACCTGTAGCGTAAAAAGGGGTTGGCTATTCTCAGAGTAATCAGTCTCGCAATAAGGCTGTGACAACCTTTAAATCTCTTTGCCCAGGCAGAGTAGAACAGAAAAAAATGTCTAGAATTCCATGCAAAAGTTATTGTTAACGTATGTAACCTTAAACTTCTAGTCTGTAGCACACAATAGAGGTTAGATTTCCAGTGCCATTAATTGTGCCTTGGTTCAATTCTTTAACACCGATTTTAAAGGAAGTTAGTAATACAAATACCCAACAGAATTAGAAGTTGATTATGTCATAAACGCATGAAAAGGTGAAGGAATTGAGGTGGAGCAGGCTGTATGACAGATCTTACTGGGGAAAGATGTAGCAGAAAATACAGTGCTCGATTGATTGTGCTTTTGTTCAATTAGGATGGAGCGTGGAGGAATCATTCTGTCAGAGTGTAAACATCCCTCCTGCTGTGGTAAAACGGAAATGTCTTTTCTGTGTCCTATTTGCAACCAAAGGGACATGAGCCTTACACGGTCTCTAAGTCAACGCAACCCCCTCTCTACTTCAGCGTAGCAGCACTGCAAGAAAGGATGTGGCCTATGGATACCACATGCTAATGTGGTGTGAATCTAACCATTTCTTTCTTTAAAACAGGACCAACAGGCTTCTTTGAGGCTTCTTGCTGCAGCCCTTTTACAGTGGGATGTAGCTTTTCTCGTATATTAGTACATTTATTGAGACTTTAGTATCTGCAGTGCAGCACCTTTTCCTGAATTATCAGTGAGTCCCCACAGGGGTCAGCTTTTCAACTGGAAAGTTCAAAGAAATGGGAGGAAGCTCTCATTCAGTTTCTGCAGTGTGACCTGTCCCCTTCCCAGTGACAGTGGCTCGAAGAAACAGAGGAACTAGGGATTTTCAGTGCCACATTTCCCAGCCTCCACCTAAGGGGTCCTCCAGGAGAACAGGAGCTGTGGCCAGGAGACACTGGTCTCTCCTGAGCTCCCCAAGCAGTTAGAAACATCTGGCACACTCACTGCTGTCATCTTCAAGAGCCATCTTCAGTCCTGCCCGTTGCCTTTATGTATTAGTCTCCAGAACAGACCAGCTAATTGCTGTCCCTCATAAAGCCAGTCCAAGGAGGGTAGGAAGTGGTTGGGGTCTGAGTCTTTTGCCTGTTTTATCTCCCTGCACTTGCCCGAACATCTATCAGTTCAGCCCAGTTTTTCAGAAATTGATGTTTAATTAATTAATAAGACCAACGCATCTTTAAAATTAAAATTAAATACAATTAGTTATCTTAAAGAAATCCCGGTGTTCCTGCTTCTTGTTTACAACAACTGTTTACTTTGAAGAGGCATTATATGCTGAAAATCCACTGAGTTGCTGTTTCTTAATATTTTGTTTCTGGTTTCTGTATGAATTTGCAGAACTGACTTGCCTGCCATAAGCAGACTGTCGGCTTCCTTTAAAAAAAATATTCTGAATTCACAGGTGCATGCCATTAATCATGAAGCAATCAGCAAGTAATAGTTATTAATGACCTTCTATATTTTTGTTATGCTTAAGAACTAAGGAGGAATATCTGGGTAGGGCACAAACCTGAGCAGCCTGTGCCCTAAAGAATGTGTTATGGCTAAATACGATGGACTTGGAGCAGGGGAAAGAGGGAATAGGAAAAGGAGTGAACTCTACGGTGGCAGCAAATGCTGTATTATTTTATGATATATTTATGCATTTGGAGCAAAGGGTTTAGCTTAAATGGAAAAAAGAGATGGGATCCTGAAAGAAAAGGAGAGAGAAACAGAGGGCAAAGGTGGGCAAGGAGCGAAGCTGCGAGGGACGGAGAAGATGGGGATGGGGACCTGCAGCCAAGCTGGCCCTGGGCAGATGTGGTCAAGGCAGGCTTTGGGAAACAATGAACGTTCAGGCATCCCCACCTCGGCAGGCGGCTGCTCCGCGTCCTGCCTGGCACCTCGGGCTTCTTGCTGTCTGCCAGTCCTCTTTGCTGTGTGTTATTGCTATGCGCTCGTCTGATTACACTTGTCTAATTACTTCTTCAGTGTGCTTCCTCCTTCCAAAACCAGGAAGACGGGGCTTGAATTTGTTGTCTGAGTAAAAGTCTCTCTGAGGAAAAAAGGGAAGAATGGACTGTCCCTTAAAGGGACATTTATGATATATAGTGATCAATAGCTATATTGATATATAGTTATATAGAGGACCTTCCCTCCCCAGAACATTATTCAGAGAAGTATGCAAATGTGTGTAACATTAGGGGGGTTTCAATGAAGTTTTGGCTACATTGGTTGTGATATACTGTACGGTAAGCTCAGAGGCTGCTCTTTTCATCTGAGGTTTGAAAATTGGATTGTCTTAGAAACAGCTGTTTGCAAAAAACAACAGTTTGCAAACTGTTTGCATTCACAGTTTTATGTATGAAACAAGCAAAAGGTGTAAACTTCCCAAACGGGTTTTTGACCGGTTCGATTTGCAACTGGTGGCAAATTGCTATCATTTGGAGCACAAGTCCTTTTTCTTACATGGAGGCTTTACATTCTTCTGTAAAATTAAAAGCCAGAAAATGTCGCTGGTCCCTGAAAAGCCACTTCTGTGATTAGATCCCATTTTGTAGAAACAAATGCAAGTTACTAATTAATTTTTTTTTTTTTAATGATCTGTGCATCTCCAAGAGTAGAATTGTGCATGAGAAGTGCTATTGAAAGTAGAAAATAGTAATTGTTAGTACTTTTTTATGTTTCTACAGTTGCCCTGTGCAGTTTTCAGGTAGACACTTGGAAATGGAATTGTGTTCTAAGTCTTATGTTTCTTGCATCCTGCAACACTTACACAGCGTTAATTCAAGATGGGAGTAAAGCCTTTGCCACCATCAGATTGCAAAGCGACACAGGTTTCATAAGTGGGGAGAAAAAAAAAGTGATGAACTCAGTAAGCAATGAACCCACTTCCCTGGCTATGGGCCATTGGCATTTTTGGCCGCGCTTCATGACCAGCTGGCTCCCTTCAGTCTGTATCTAAGATGATCTCTTTCTCAGATGATACAAACTTGCAGCGATAGATAAGAGAAGTGAGAAGTGTTTGCACATGATATTAATCTATTTGTCAGAATTGAAATGCAGATGTCTCGGGTGGAAAAGGACAGATGATCTTAGTGGTGATTAACCCCCAAAGGAGAAAACCAAATCCACCGAGTAGCTGATTTATGAACTAGTGTGCTGGTAATTAGATTAAATCCCAGTTATTTTAGCTATTTATTTCTGGCCAATAAAATCCCAGCTGGTTATCAGTAAAATTGCAAGTGTTAACGTGCAAAATTGTTTTGAGTAAGTAGCATGGGGGGAAGCTTCTGCCGTGTGCTTGCTGTTTGAAGATAGGTCAGTGTGTGCTCCAGGCAAGGAGGAGTCCTTGACACAAGGATATAGTCTGTTTGGTATCTGTGTTGGCAAGTCTACTCATTATTCTTCTCCTCTCTCCTTCTCTCCATACCCCCATTCCCTGCTTCCAGTTATTAAATTCCCTATCCAAAAATCCAGATGCTGACTGCAAATATGGACTGTACTTCAGAGATGGAAAGAGAAAAGTTGACTACATCCTAGTTTATCATTACAAGAAGTCCTCGGCAGGGAAGACGCTCACCAGGAGAGTTCATCACAATGATTCAAGTGCCCGAAGCACCAAACAGGACCAGCCGCTCCCTGGGAAGGGAGTGCAGCTGGAAATGAGGGAAAGTGAACCTCACGTAGATTACCATGAAGACGACAAGAGGTTTCGCAGGGAAGAGTATGAAGGGAACCTCGTGGAGGCTGGTTTGGAACTGGAACGCGATGAGGATGTAAGGAGCCGTTTCAAACGCTTAAAGATAAGGTGGATAACTGGTGGTCAAATCCTGGGAGATGCTGAGCCGTTCCTGTGAACCAGGCTCTGATCAAGGTTACACAAGCTCAACTCTTCCAGAATCTGATCTCAGTTCTGGCAGCACCATCCTCTCCCACTGATTTAATTTGCTTCGCAGGAATGGGCCACGGTGTTTTAATGCCCCAGCAAGGTGAAGTTTCTTACTTTTCTTGGCCAGGACCTGTGGCACATCCACTATTGCAACACAGCTTGTTGATGTGTTGCCGTATCTAGAAGCGAGGCTTAAAGTGCTCTCAACGCTAATCCCAGTTTGGTGGGTTTGGATCTACTGGTAATTCCAGTTCTGATGAAAAATACCTGATACGGACAGTGGCATTTTTATACCTCGGTATAGACTTCAAGAGAATTAAATTTGTTCAAAAGATTCTGGTACATGCTCTAGCTCAGATGCGTGGGTCTGTATTAAAGTTTGCTCTTTCCATTCTTAGACACGAATAGTACAGCTTGTAATGCCTTTCACCTGTACCCTGAAAACACTATATTCTATTAAAAGACTATTAGGCTATATAAAAAATGATGTGTGTGAAGTACTGCCAGTGTGTGATTAGTAGAAATAGCCACAGCCGTATTAATTTCAAAGAAAGCTGTTACAATTAACTGATCCAACCAATCTGCCTGAAATTCCTGTGAGAGAGGGTAAACATTTATGCTGGTTTTATTTACAGGCTCAAAAAGTTGAGAGTAAACATCTAGACCTGTGATCAGAATGTTAAAAAAATAAATCTGCCATCTGTTATTCACAAATTACAAGCACATATATAATGATGTATGTGTATATATATTAAAAGTTTATATTTTGCATGATATAATGTAAGAAAACCTTGCACTTCTCTGTCCCCCAGGTGAAAATAAGAATTGCTTTCCATCCAGCTTGCAAGTTGTTGTAGTAAACTGGAAACCTGCCTGTGCCAAGTCATAGATATTTAAATCCTTTGCAAGATGGGAGGTCCCCACCTGTGACATACGATTTCAAGTGATGCAGAAGGGCTCAGGGTTCAAGCCAGGGCACTGTAAAAGAGAGACAACCCTGTTCTTTCAGTAGAAGATACCAAACCAGATCAGGAATGTATAGAGACGAAAGCAAGCCGCAGGGACTTACATCAGCTTCCATACCCAGCATATCAGTGTAGGAGGGAAAACCTGCAGTCATTCAGGCTTGGAAAGCATGCCATGAAGTTGCGTTGGAGGCCTGAATAATTGCAAAAAGGAGCAAAGGTTTCTTAAACAGATGATGTTTGCTAAGTCAGTTAAACTCTCCAACGTAGTAAATTCAGAGGTGGTTTGGAAGCCGTGCCTTATGGGAAGGCTGGCAGTTACCGATGTCCTCCGAGTAACCCATTTCTAGAAAGCCAGTGTGGAGTATAGCTGTGTGAAAGCTAGGTAGTGTAATAACTGCCTGAGTTTGTAGGGCAGCAAGGTTAGAAAGATTCATTAAAGCTTCTTTCTCTTCTGTTTGCTGAATGCCTGCTAGTTTGATATCATTTGTCCAATGGCTTTGAAATGATAACTCCCATGGGAGTCAAACCCCCATGTCCGGCCATCTAGAACAGAGCTCAGAGAACTGCTGGGATCCAAGCATACCACTAATATGATCATTAACATTGATCTTCTTTTTTTTTCTTTTATCCTGTTGAATTCTTCCTACTGGTTTTCCTAATTAAAATGCTTAGTGTTTTAATGTAGATATTCACATCTGTATCGGAGGCTGCTTCTTTCTTCCTGCAATTCTGATCCTTTGAGATACTGAGGCAGCAGGGACTCTCTCAGCTCCATTAATTACAACGCACTCAAGAAATCATACCATTTGGCTGGATGCCTGTGCTTCAGATTTAACTGGCTTGGCCTGTATTTGTGTCCAGAGTCGTTAGCTTTTATTTCCCAAACAATTTTTATCTGTTTAACCTTGTGGTAATTGTTCTGGAAGACAAGAGCATTTTTGAGTCACGTTTTGTAGCAGCTCAGCGCAGCGAGGGGTTCAGTGATTGCCTTGTTAGAAACTAGCCATCTCAAATGAGATTTAGCATGTTGGTCATAATAGACTGTTCTTTAAATATGTATGAAATACAAGGGGGAAAATGCTTAATTTCCCCTCATCAGTAGCTTTTTCTCTTGCTTTTTTTAAAGACTAAAATCCACGGGGTTGGATTTGTAAAAATACATGCACCATGGAATGTATTGTGTCGAGAGGCAGAATTTCTTAAGCTCAAGATGCCCACAAAAAAGGTGAGTCCTGATCTGCTTTTTTTTCTTCTGGAAGGCATAGTTTAAACATATGCTTATCTCTGAGCACCTTGCAAAGGTAGACTTTCCTTCCAATAAGCGTTTTTAAAACAGTTAATTAATCTCTACAGAAAATGAGACTCACAAACTCATTTGCTTGGGACAGCAGAAAGAAAGAATAACTGGAAGGAGGAATGGAAATCAAGAATTCCTGGCTGCTACCGCAGTCTGTACACAATGCAAGTGATTTTGTACAATGCCTCATGCTCTCAGCATGTTTTAAAAGAAGAGGTTGCAATTGATGATGAAATTCATGTACACGTTTTGGAGGGGTTTTCTCCCAGTCCAGCTAGACTGCTAAAAATGAACATCAGGGTAACAGTTTGTGCGCAGTAGTCTCGCTGGCTTTAGTGACTCTTCATATACATCGTTAGTCATGTTTGCAGGGGTTGGGCCTACGCTACCACAAAATAAATTACCTTTCAGAATATTTGAAAGATCATTAAAGAAATGACAGTATATTTTCATCATGAGCTAAATTCTGAACCATTCGTGATAGATAGCTACCTGTTCAGTGAGCATAGCTTAGAGATGGATTAATATTTAAACACATACTAAGTGCATGTCCCAGACTGCGGAGAGAAGTCTATAATGGAGCAAGAGACAGTCTCAAAGCCCAGCGTCACTTATTACAACACTAAAACCACACTTTTGGTTTGGGTTTCATATTAATCCCCATTATTGCCTCACTTACCACCAATTTTAATCAGAAGCACGATGAGATAAAATGAAGTCTGTTGTGATCCTGCAGTTAAAGATGCTTTGCCACAAAAGAAGAGTTAGGGTGGGCAGTTTGTGCAGGTTTTTTTGTGTGTGAAAGAGGCCACTTAAGCCTGCAGGCTTTGTCTAGGAGAAGCGATGTGCCTGAGAACACCTTCCCACCCCTAAAGCCTTGTTTTCTAGCATCTTCCTGTGGTTGGATTCCTGCCCTGGATTGGCACATAATTTTCGTGGCTCAGACAGGGAGGCCTGTAATCCTCTTTTCTGACCTGCTAATGCCATTCCTGTAGCTTTCAGTGCTGCAGAACTGCAAAAGACTGTTAAAGATATTTCGCTTCCTTTATATGGAAGAGGGGAAGCTCCTGAAACCTGCACAATATTCCCAGGAAAGCTCCCTGGGAGAGGAGACCGCTTCTGTTGTTTTGCACCGGGGCTCTGTAGCTCCTTCATTTCTTTGTCCTGTCACACCAAGAAAATAGTAAATGCCAGAGGAGCGGGTGTCTCAGGAGTCAGTGCTAAGAATATCTTTGTTGAACATCCCAGCCTGATTATTTGGAATTGTGGGTCATGTTTTGGCTCAGAGGAAGAGCAATAGGCGTCCTCTGCTTCCCTTGGTTTGACTGTCCCATCCATCTTTGTCTTCCTGAAGGTTTTCAAGAAGGTGAGCTATACTCTCCATAGTTTATGGTGATGTATTTATTTAATTGATGGTTCATTCCTTACGGTTCACTCTCACTTATGGATAAGCAAAAAGCAATAAAGTCTTACTGTTTTTCTCTCTGCCTGCTCAGATGTATCAGATCAATCAGACCCACGGTCTTCTGAAAAAGATTAACTCTGTAATTCAAAAAATAACAGAGCCCATCCAGCCAAAAGTAGCGGAACACAAACCTCAGACAGTGAAGCGCCTCTCCTACCCCTTCTCCAGAGAGAAACAGCACTTGTAAGTGAAAGCTTTCTCTAAATGCTCTTTTCAACAGGTTCCAGCCTTTCTAATAGCAGCTAAGGCACAAAAAGGTGAAAGGGAATACTGAGCATCAACACTTTGTTAGTGATTACTGTAAAGAATATTTCCATTTTGCAGTAAATTTACTTTTCTTTTTTTTTTCTCCCCCTCACCGTTGAGTCCTGAGGCTTTTTAGAGCCCCTCTGTGAAATCTCTGTGCTGCTGTTGTGGTCTATAATACATATCTATATAACTCTGCACAGCAACTGTTAGGCTGGCAAACAAGATTTATCATGTGGTTTACAACAGTCTGTTCTCCATGTGAAATAAAATGCTCAGTAAAATTTGTAGCCAGAGGTGCGGGTTGATAAATTTCGGAATAATTTCATTCATCTCGTGTGGGCAGCTCACGCGTGTACTGCCAGCCAGGCCTTGTCCTTGGAAGTGCGATGACGTCAGCGGTGGCTCTGCCATCGATTTCAGATCGGTGAGAATAGCTGTAAACGTGGGTGTAGGAAAAATTCATAAGGTGGGGCCCAGCCAAAGTTTCGGCTGCCCTGGATTGCTGTGCTGCTGCTCTTCCTTGGCCAGCATCCCAGAGGAGAAGCTTTGAAGACTGTGTTTATGTATGTGCCAGCTGGAACAAATAACAGTCCTAGGGCAGGATTTCTTCACTGTACGTACAGGGGTTTTAGTTTTTAATAAAGGGATGCAGAACACTGATGGGGTTGTGTATTTTAGTTGGGCCAGTCAACATATGTGACATTTGACGTGTTTGTGGACTTGCAGGAAATGTATTTACATGTTTATTGCCTGTAGGATGTTCTTACAGCGATGGAGCCTGGTGACTCAAAGAAAGCCCAAAAGATGCTCCTTAGCTCTGGCATGGATGTGCCTGATGCTGTTTGCAGTGGTGGCTTTTTTCAGTGACATCACCTGTGTCTTTGCTGAATAAGGGAGGCGAGAGTGGCCTCACAAGGTTTAATGTACAGACAATAAGGATTATTAGGACAAATTCAAGGCTGTTGGTGGTCGGGAATTCAACTTACATGACCATCAATAGTCTCTTTTGTACAGAAAAACCTATGAATATATAAAACCAGTGAAACGTATAAGCAACCTCTTTAAAATTTTGGAGTTGGGATGGACTTTCTTTTTAACTAGGTTTCTACAAGCTATTCTTTAATGTTAGCTGTGAGAGATCCCCAGGAGAAATGAAAATATCGAAGGGGTCAACAAGAGCAGGGAATTACTGCCTTTTTTTTTTTTTTAACCTAATGGGCTTCCTTCTAATTTTTTAACAGATTTGATTTGTCTGACAGAGATTCCTTCTTTGACAGCAAAACAAGAAGCACTATAGTAAGTACTGTATATAAATAATTTACGGCGGGTAGTGCCTTAGTTGTGGTGTTAACAGCCCCTTTGCCAGCTTGAGCCCAAAGCCTGTTGTAAGTTTTCCTTTCTTAACCAAATGCCAGGGATTGCCTGTGACATCAGTTATTGAAATGGTAAATAAAGCATTTCCAGCTTTAGCTTATGCGCTGAAGAGTGTTAGATGCTAACAGGTTGCTGCCTTGTGGAAAATAATTTGCACCTTCTTTCTAGTTCACGATTAATCTGGGACATAGTTTCTTAGTAGTAGTAGACCTATCACCAGAAAGGGATAGATTTAGATTCTACCACTCGTTCTGCCACCAGCTACCTGCAACCCCTGTGACTCATTGGGAAATCTCCCAAGACAAATTCCAGTGAAGCCGCCCGGTGTTGTTTACTGGGAATATTGTTTATAGTTTTTTGGGAGCAGTTATTTAGAATGTTCTTAAAAGTGTTGAGGTTTATGATTTTTATTTAACATTATTTATGATTTGTATTTAACATTAAAGCTTACACAAAGCAAATGCAACAAGGACAGAAAATTGCATCTTGTTCTGATCATTTATGCCTTTGTTGGCCCCTGTTACACTGGGAAGTGGGATGTACACACACCCAGCACTGGGACTGGGCTGAGCCATTCCTGCCTTCGGGTTGGAAGATCTCTCTACTTCTTCAGTGCTAGCATGGGGCTTTTTGTCTTGTAATTTAACTTCTGCCATTCCCTTGCAGAATTGAAGCCTAATAGAGGAATACAATATCACAAACTAAATTTGAGTTCTTCCTTGTGACTTAGAGAAGATAAAATAGAGTTGGGGAGAAGGTGTAGCCTCCTTTGTAGCCACTGAAGGGGGAATTGAAACGGCAGCTCGTATGACGTCCAGGGAGGCTGGAAGGGACCGTGCCAAGCAGCATTTGCTGCGACACTTTTCAAAGTCTAATGTGGACTGTTTGCCCCATTCCACTCCTGCTAATCGGTAGATTGGAATGTGGCTGTGAGCGTGCTTTTATCTTATATTTAACATTAGCCTTTTGGATGCTAAGTGGTTTCAAAAAGAGCTTATATCACAATTATAGCTGCCTTTTATTGCTAGGGTGATAAGGGGAGTGAGATATCTAACTTCTCTTTCCTGCTTTGAAATTCCAGTCTGTGGACCCCATGATGTAGTTCCCCTGTAGCCTGAAGTGCACTGGTTTGATGTAAGCGCAGGTTATCAGGGCTGGGTGAATTTGACCAGGGAAAGCAGATGCAGCGGCACAGAAATGGAAAAGAAAAAGACAGACATCAAATTGGTTTATTGGCAATAAAAACATTTAATTTGAGATTGGAAAAAAAACCCCATAGCTTTTGTTTGTAGACTTACTTTTGTATGTCTAGATATGTAGTTAAAAAAACTTGTAAGTACAAGAAACTTAAGGGAGCAAGTGAAGAGTTAAAATTCATGAGACGAGGCTGTCTGAGAAAGGTAGCAAGACCAAATGGCACCGTAGGGTGAGCAAGGCTGACTGAAAAATGGGCTGAAACAAAAGGAGCTCATAGCAGAGGCTGGGAGGAAGAGGAGGGTTGAAGGTTTTTCAAACCACTGAAGGAACAGTGGCCATATAACAATAACGCTGGTAGTATGTTGCTTTGTTTGAAATCCCCGTAAATCACCTGGTAATAAAAAAACATATTGAATGCTCCCAGCATTATTTTATCCTGTGTGCATTTCTCTTTGTGTTCTTGTTTCTTAAAGTTCTCTCCTGCCTTTCTCGTGTATTTTTAAACCCCGCTGCAAATATTGACCCTTCCGCCTGCTGCAAAATTAACAGGAATCCAGTCACTCCCTCTGAGTTTTTGATGAATAGAAACTAAGCCAAAGAGCTTTTACTTATTTTTAAAAAGAAAAATGGCAACATTATATAAATGGAAATCTCTCTGTGTTTGCCCTTTAACTCACTGGAGTTAGAAGACAACAACAGGCAGATGAGCTGTGGGGCTTGCCCTTGCTCACTTTCCCTCCGTGAATTGGGCAAGCGCCGGCCGAGTTAGCGCCGGGATTAGCGAGCATCCCCAGGAAACCGCTGGGCAGCTCCTCAGCCGGGCCAGGCGACGGGCGGCAGGTGCCTTTGCCCGTGGTTTTCCTCTGAGCGCTCGCTCGCCTTGCCTCTCAGCATTGCTCCATGGGACGAAACCTTAACCACTCAGGCGGCCTGCTGAGGTGTGCAAGGGTAACTTGGTAATAAATGCAATAAGTTGTAAAATAAAGACATGTGTTCTGTCACTGAGGTCACGCAAGCTCAGAAATTTTAAGGTCAGCCTCCGTTAGTGCAGTTTGTGATGAACGGCTGTGTGCTGCCTACACGTCATGAGCCCGAAGCTCGGCTGAAGTCCTTGGGTCGGAGCCAGCTTGTGCCATCGGAGGCGAGGAAAGAGCTGACCCAGCACGCACCGCCTGGTCTGGGTAGAAGAGGGCTTCTGATCTTTGATCGATGTCTAACATGAGCAAAAATAGCATTTCTGTTGTGCAAGTGGTTAAGTGTAACCCTGTTTCCCCTGATCAATTATCTTGGTAGCTGGCTATTTAGTTAAGCCTTTCTCTCTTGGACGGGTAACTTGGTGTGGAAATCTTTAAGCCCTGCTCTCCTGAATACCATGACTTTTATTACAGAATGACGACTTCATCGACATCTTGGTTTTGCCAATATTTGAGCTGTACACAAAAAAGATTGTGCTTTTCACTGGCAGTATCTGAAGTAACCCTTTGCTTTCTTTTATTTTACTTCTGTAGGTTTATGAAATATTGAAAAGAACGACATGTACCAAAGCAAAATATAGCATGGGTAAGGAACTTTATTTAGCTTTAAGATCGATATCGTTTTCAGGTATTGAAAATAATTGCAAGTTGTTGGCTGCCGAGTTTAGGTTTTTCCCCTGCTCTTTAATTTGATGTATGTGGATATAATTGTTTTATGTGGAAATTTAATTTAATTAATGTAGCTGTTTGGAATTTTTTCAAATGTAGATTTATAGACTCGACTCTAAATGGTAAGCGAGCGTATAGCCCCTGCAGACATTAGTTAGATCCTTTGCAGCAGAACTGGATGTGGTACAAACCAGCAGGTAATACATGCTCTGCGTTGGTCCAGTTTTACGCTCACCGAAGTGGATGAGGCTATTACCATGAATTTCAACAACTGCAGTGAAAGCCTGCGGCTTGGCCCGTCCCTTTTAAGTAGTAACTTCACATTTTAATGGTGGGATGGCTTTTCCGTGACTTGAGTGAAATGGTTGTAACTGATGACTGTCCTAAGCCGAACTGAGATTAACCCAGTGGAATGGCCAAGGACGAAGGCACGCACTGGAAGCTGCCCCCTCTCTTTGCCCTCACCACAGTTGCTGCAAGTCGGTGGCTGTGGGGTTAGTACTGCCACGGCCAGTAGTTTTAGGATTTCAGCCTTAGGGCTTGTGCTCTAAGAACTAAATTCGTAATACATGAACTGCAAATCAGGTCACCTTAAAGATTTGTTGGCAGCTTTTCCTGTTCAGCTGTTACATACTTTGTTTTATACGTATCATGATATATAGGTATATACTTGACCATGGCACCAAAGTTAACAAATAGTTAATGGTAAACCACATTGTATAAGGCAGAAGGCTAAATTCCCTCATATCCAAGCTGCTTAACAGACAACCAATAGAAACAAATTTGTATGAGAAAAGTGCCTGAACATGGGAGAAAATGATAATTGTTGGAATCTGTCATAGCGTTTATTTGCCTACAAGCAGTTAAATAAAACAATGGGAACTTGAATTACAGGTAGTTCTGTTCAATATTGACTCATCAGCTGCTCAGAAATACATCAAATAATAGAATAATTGCGCCAGATATGATTTCTATGCTTTGACTTTTCTGTTGAAGTAACAACATACAATGCATAATTGTTGAGTCCTTATATACACTAAATTTTGGTGTTCAGCCAGTATTAACAGAAGCACTGTTTCCCTGTAGCATGGGAAATCCAAATTAATCTGTGACTTTCAGGACCCTTTTTGAGTCTGGTGCTGGATCAATTTCATTGGAAATTACGCATTTGCACTCTTGAAAGTGGAAGGTCATACAGCTCAGTTTGAATTCTGGCCTTGGACTTGATTATTCCTTTGATTTATTTATTTTTTTTTCTTTCCTGTTTTTCTGCGGGGAGTGTCCAGAAATGGGAAATGCATTAGGGATTAGCTGGATAGGGCAGAGGCTAAAGGAAAGTAAAGTGTTAGGATTCCTGGATCGTTCTTCTACCTGGGACTGGCAAGGTCACACCGTATACCTAATAAAAATGTCATTAGGCCAGCCTGTCCGTGGGTATACTCAGCGTAACTCAATCGGGTCTTTTGTTTTCCAGCGCTGGAATGCTGGGTTACAACCCAGCAAAGGTTGCAAACAGATTTGAGCAAACACAGATAATGCTGCAATGTTTCTGCCCAGCAGGAAAAAGGCGGCCACCCAGTGAACACTGCAGTCTTTATTATTTATTTTGCAAATCTGTGAAAATGGGAATCTGTCTTCAGTGTTAAATACGGATATGTAGAAGGGTACTATGTAGCTCTCCGGTCGGCCGCACAGCCCTAGAAAAATAATTTATCTGCTTACTATTTGTTTCTGCCAGAAGCGTGGAAACATTTGCAGACAATTCATAGTACTCTATGATCTTAAATCGGATTTTGAGAATTGGTGGTACTGCAGGATACTGAGCACTCTTGGAGCGATTTCTCCAGCAGGTGATTAGTATCTTGAAAATGTTAATAAACTTGAAAAATTCTCATTTCAATGCCTCAGCAAACCTACAGTGAGCTGTTTCCCAATTCATAGTCGCTGTTCCTTCAAATCCAGTCCCACACTCTTTTCTTAGCAATGAACTGATGGGCAACACGGAGCACACTGTAGCACATCATTTTTCTTTTCTTTTTCTAAGTCCTTTTAAATTCTCCACGATGCAAGTGGTCAGATTTATTTATTTATTTTTATTGGCGCATTAATCAGCTTAGCCTCCCACAAAGCCAAGTACTTGACTTAGCTCTGATTCAGCACCCGACTGGTTCATTGAATCCACAAATGTGTCTTCACGGATAACACGACACCTTCAGGCATGGGTAATGCTCCGCAATTGGAAGTAGTGATGTAAATGCCAGCAGCTGCAGCAAGAACATTAGAGAAGTAATGTGCTACAGCCCTCAAAGGTCCGGGTCCAGCCGAGTGACCTTTGGGAATGGTGCAGCGAGCTGCAGTGTCCAAGAGCCCCTCGCTGTTGTGCTCCTCCAAATTTAGGCGCTGAGTCCTCCCCACCCACCCTCACCTCTGGCACTCTGTCCCCGAGGGAAGGCAGGACTCCTCCAAGTCCCTTATGCCGCCTACATTTTATAAATGAAGCATTAATTGCTTTCAGCCTCATGCATGTCACTAATAAACGGATGTGTAAACAGGGAAAGGAGAGGGAAGAAAGAAGGAAACTACCCTTTTAAATAAAAGACGAAAATGTGGTAAATATGGTAAGTATTACGCCAAGGTCTTCGCAAAGGCTTTCCCTACAATTTCTCTAACCAATCTGAAATCTGAATTCAAAACTTTGTGTGGATGATGCGTGCGTATGCGTGTTCCCGTATGCCATCAATTCCAGCCATATTCTTCTTGTGATCGAGCCTTCTGCTACACACTTTCAAATCTGCAGGCTTGCCCTTAAATCAAACTGACTTTTCAGAAAATGTAATTTATTTTAATGACTAATTTCAAGTCATTGGCTTCTAATTCTTGATTCTCAAATATATATGACTTCCTCTTGCTCTCTGCAGTTTTCCATTTTATAAAATGAGTCATGTTTAATAACCTATATGATTAAAAATGAAACTACATGGAAAGGAATGAGATGGCAGAAAAATCATTATCTGACCAAATGACTGTTATTTTGAGGGAAATCTCCAGGAAGGATGATAAAGTGAAACTGTCTAAGCTCAAAATTATAAATAACTATTATGTCTTTATTTTTCAAGGGATCACCAGTCTGCTTGCCAACGGAGTTTACAGTGCTGCATATCCTTTGCATGATGTAAGTGATCTTGCAATATATTTCACCTCTACTATTTGACACCAAGAAATCCTTGATGCCATTAATAAGTAACACATTATCCCAAACACAAGTGTTTGGGATCCTGTCTTCCTGCTCGCTTGTATCACGGCTGCAGTAATTTCTGCAGGTTGTTTCCGCTCGCTTTTAATGAATTCCCCACCTCCGTTCTACCTTTGGTGATCCTAAGTGATGTTTGAATGTAAATTAGAAGAGTTGTTTCAGTGGCTTAGCAAATGAAATGCTTCTGTTAGTTTCTGACCAAGGTCTCTGGCATCAGTTCTAGGAAACACATTTATTCCTGGGGCACCGAGTGGCTAGTTCCCTCCTGCACATCTCCCCAGCATCCCCCTTGCCAGCGTGGAGATGTCGGTGGCCGTGTCTCTGTGCAATTGGTTGCCACAGGGGGAAGAAACTGGAGGGAGGGTTTGAATTGATGTATTTCATGGGACTGGATGTGGCTGCAGACCATCTTACCGATGAAATCTGCTCCTGAGCAGTCGGGCGCTGATGACATTTGTACTTAGACATTCAAGGCACGACTAGAACTGACAAAGACGCTCTTAGCTAGACCCCTGCAGACAGGCTTGACACACGTCAAGGGGACGTGGCAGTTGTGCTGCTCACGATGTTCTGGCTGTGTGAGTGTACAAGGGCCGTCGAGCCTGCTGCTGGTGTGGGATGGGAAGTGTGTCTTCCTAGTTTTCTGCTCCCCTCACTCGCACTGGTTTTGCGTGGGACCACAAATGTTTTATCTCGGTGTAACTGAGACCAGGGCAGCCTCTTTATCTGCCTGATGTTTATCATAAATGTCAGGCACTCTTAAATTACTGCAATATCGCTTAGAAATTCAGAAAAGTTAAATAAACTTCTCTGCGGGTACTTGTCTCACATCTTTAGACGGCTAGTGATAGTCTTGTATATAAGTTATTTATTGTCTTAGTTTACCCCTTTATCATGTTTAAAAATAGGTCCAAATTAAAACCTAAAATCTAATCAGCCCTGAGTGTTTGGAGAGTCTGGATAGGGATCAGCTCTTCTCTTTCGGTGGACTGAGCTGAACCCCAAATACCATGGCAATACCACATCCTTTCCCTTGACATTTTTAGGCCACCTTTATCACTTATTCATTCCTTTTCCCCCAGTGACAGACGTTATTACTCTTTCTTAATGTGCCTGAGGACAGAAGACAAAGTGTGCTATGACAAATGAACTCCTAAAATACAGCATTATTTTACAGATTGCTTTTTCTGGTTTTGATGCATTAAGTGAGTGGGATACATGGGTATGCAAGATGCATAGCAGCTCTGGGCGCGACTCACTGAATGACGCAGGTTTTCTGTTTCTTTTTTTTTTTAAAGGGTGACTATGAAGGTGAAAATGTTGAACCTAATGACAGAAAAGTAAGTTGATATAAGGGCGAGGGGTTTAACGTATTTGGGAGGGTCCCAGCCTGACGAGTCGCCTGTTGGCATCTGGGTGTTTGCCAAGATTTCACAGAAAATACCACACAAAGGCGCTAAATGCCAAGCAGCAGAAGTACGGAAGTACTTTCCAGTGCTTAAATTTGCCCGAATGTGGAATGCGGTGTGGATATATAGAAATTACCAAGCTTGATAATGATACCTTTCTGGCCACGTTGGTAAGAGTATTGACATTCACATATAGCTCCTCCTTAAGTTCAGATGGTGTAATTTCAGGCCAGCTCTGATGAAAATATGCTCAGTCATAATCTGGTACCTGTACCTGACATCAATCCTGCTTCGCTCAATGGCGAGCTCCAGTCTCAGCACTGCAAGCTCTGCTGAATTAATGTGCTGCTGATCTGGAGTGTAAGGATCAGAATTGGAGGGGGGAGGAGAGGAGAAAGACAAATGAAACATAAGCCTAGACGTTTTTGGGAAAGGTAAAGATTGAATGTTTATCAGAAATTTACTTTCTCAGCAAAGCGATAATGTGTGCTCTTCAGCTGGAGACCGCCCTGTTGATGGAGACTGATGCATTGCATCACTTTTCCCAGAAGTCTGTGGTTTAAATTGTGTTTTTATTGCCTGCATACTGAGAGGCATTTGTTCAGTGTAGTAAAGCAGGTATGAATTATTATAAGGAAATACTTCTCATAAGAAAAAGCAAATTATTCACCCTTTGCGGAAATGTTGATTTCTTAAATTCAGAGTGCGATTACTACATACTCGCGGTCACACTTCTCTGCAGGAGATAGGCTGCTTCTCCATGTGTCAGACAAAAAAGCAGAGAGGTTACAACCAGTTCTCTCAGGTGGAGTTACTAAATTTGAGCAACACATATGCTGGGCTTTCAGCCTTCAAACTTTGCCTTTCCTTTTTGTTTCATGGACACGTCTCCAAAGAGACGCTGTGGACCGGCGCGGGCTCAGGTTGTAGACGCAGCAGATCTAAAGCCCTCCACATTGGTCACGTAAAAATAGGTACCCAAAGGTGAAGGTCTGCTGGGCCTTAAGGTACAAATGGCTCATCAAAAGACAGCGACTGTTATTCCTCCCCCTCTATTGATTTGTGTTAAAAATACCACATACTTGTCATTTCATTATTAAGCAACACATTGCTCAACCAAAAATAGGATGAAAGTCCATGTTTTCTCAAAGCGTCTGGATTATCATCTTTATTACTAACTTTTCAAACCTCACAAATTCACTCATTTCACAAGTTCACTGTGTGTTTGGAAATGTTTACCTTGGCTTTTGACTCCTGGTTCCCTCAAATAATCTCTCGGTGTGTTTTGGCATGTCTCTTCTGGTTTCTTGAAGCTTTCTTTAATCTAATCCAGTGCTAGGCCAGGCTCATGCCTTTTTTTAACAACAAAATCAGAGATTTGAGGCATAGAAATGAAGTAAATATTTAGGACTAGTGCACTGATCTCCTCTAATCACGTCTTTGAAGCCGTGCTTTGAATATCAGGCTGATAAACGTCAGGATAAATGGGATAATTCATTTGTACTTTAACCACAAATTTGGTTTGAAGTGCTGTACAAAACTACAACATGCAAAATCTCCTTAGCTTAGTATCTTCCTGATGTGCCTGACCAACTTAGATCACAGAAAAGGAATCTAATTTCCAGCACAAATTTAGCCTGTAAAAATGAAGTAAAAAATAATAAAAGGAAGGGTCTTAGAGCACGTGGATGTTCAGGTGTCCAGAGTCATTAATTGTTTCCCAAACAATGGCAGCTGGCCTTAAACTTTTGTAAACGTGGTTGAAAGAAACCTAAAGCAGAATAAAAATAAAATTTTCAAGAATGTTGCTGTTTAATAAAGGCCTGCCTTTAGGTTTCCGTTTCTGCTCTTACTATTGTAAGGAAACTATTAAAGATTAATGATTTGGGGTTGCAGAGGGGAAAATTTACAGGCTGCTTATGTTTTTGATGTCTTATTTCTGTGAAAGTAAAGAAGTTCTATTTTCTGGAATGACTCGAAGCATTTGCACGAGAAGTACAACAGTTCAGCTTGGGAAGTTTGTTAATGATTTGGCAAGAGAATCACAAAACTGCTGTAGAAGGGCTGTTCGCTCCGTGACTTCTCTGTGGTAAAATGAGATGTAGGAGCGGGTACGGGCAGCAGCGGGACTGCCCGTCTGCCTGTCCTGGCTTTTCCTGCATTTCGCTGGAGAAATGGAGGAGGTTGACATATGTCAAGTTTCTCATGATAAAACAGCCTACAGATTTAAGCAATAACATCCTGTTTGGTCTGTTCTTCTATGAACAAGATTAATAACCTTGCCCTCCCGGCGATGATAACTGGTTTAGGTCTCGGGTCCCTGTTGCAGTTTCTTCCAGAGCTGAGCTGGTTGTGTAGCCCTCACGCACCAACGGAGGTTTGTGTAACCGAGCCCCGAAATTTGCTGCCTTTTTTTTTTTCTTTTTGTTTTTCACTCAATGTTTGATGAAAAGAAATACTTTGGTAATAAGCATTTCATGCTCTTACATTTGAGGCAAAAGGAAAAAGATGATGTTGTTGCCAGATGAATTAATGAAAACAGAAGTGACCATCAAAGCACCTCGTTGAAATATCAGTAGTTTGTCCAGGAGCATCCTGCTACCAAGTTCATGTCAGTGGGTTGAAGCAGGGAGAGAAGCAGTAACAGGAGAGCTGACTTCAGAAGCAGATGCGAAGCTTCTCTTCCCCTTGTCCCACAGAGAAGATGATGGCTGGGTGGGCAGCCACAGTTCATCTTCTCCAGTACTTTCTGTATGCACGCTGACTTCTTGTTCACTCTACTAGCTGAAATGAATTAAGAAAAAAATCAGATCTGAGAAGCACTATGTATTTTATGAAGTAAAGGAGAAGTTGAAGGTCTCAGAGGAACGTATTTTTGTGAGGGATTCAATTTTATAAATCACTGATGGGGATCATTGTTTTCCTTGGCCCCTTTCCTAACCAAAAGGATGAGTGGAAATCATTGTGTTCTTTTACTTTAAAGCTGAAAAACTCTTAAATGCAGCCTTCAAGGCACCTTTGCACAGCTCCTCCTAATGGATCCCAAATATTTTTTTAATTTGGTGGTGCACAGTGCTTTAGCACTTGCACTTTAGCCTTGCCCTTTCTCTTTTACAGCTCCTGTGCGAGGAGTGGGCGAGCTATGGAGTCTTCTACAAATACCAGCCCATCGACCTGGTGAGGTGAGAGTTCAGCACTTCATGTTTCCACGGGGCAGCGCTGAAGCTGTGCACAGCGATGAGGGTTGGGGTTGTTCATCCTGGAGAAGAGAAGGCTCCAGGGAGACCTTAGAGGCCCTTCCAACCCCTAAGAGGGCTCCAGGAAAGCTGCAGATGAACTCTGGATCAGGGAGTGGAGCAATAGGATGAGGGGGAATGCTTTTACACTGAAAAAGGGGAGACTTAGATTAGAAGAGGGAAGACTTAGATTAGGAAGAAATTGAGTGTGAGGGCGGTGCGACACTGGCCCAGGTTGCCCAGAGAAGCTGTGGCTGCCCCATCCCTGGAGATGTTCAAGGCCAGGTTGGACGGGGCTTGGAGCAACCTGGTGTGGTGGGAGGTGTCCCTGCCCAGGGCAGAGGAGTTGGAACTAGATGGCCTTCAAGGTCCTTTCCAACCCAAACCATTCTGTGATGCTTGTGCTGGTGTCCCTGTGTGGATGCTGCCCTCGGTGCAACCCCAGGGGACTCCAGAGAATGGAAGCTGGAAGTTCACTGGGGGAAAAGGAGTTGTCTGTGGGTTTAAAAATATGCTGATGGATCCCATGTAGTGTGAAAGCTTACAGGGAAAGTATTTTTAATGAATTTTGTTTGCTTATGGTGAGAGCTGAGACTCTCTGAAGAAAATAATGTGCTTTTTAAGAGGAATTGCTCACAAAAGATCCAAAGATACCAATTTACACAGCAGAAACACGGGGCGAGGTGGGGGGAAAGGACTAGTACTGACTTGCTGTCATGGTGCCCGTATCTCTGGATTAACTCCAAGCATCATGAGAAAGAGACTCCTCTGAGAAGAAAAAAATTCCCACAGGTCATCAGATCTTACTTTCTCCATGCTTAATCCAGCTGTGATTCATAATTTTAGCCCTGTAATATTTTAAGAAATAGGAAATGTTTCTCTATCTCATTTCTTTTTTTAATGTATTTCAGAAAATACTTCGGAGAGAAGATTGGACTATATTTTGCCTGGCTGGGAGTTTATACACAAATGCTTATTCCAGCCTCAATTGTAGGGATTATTGTTTTTCTGTATGGCTGTGCGACTGTGGATGAGAATATACCAAGGTAAAATAAATAAATAAATAGATTCTATTATTGAAGACCACTAGAAACTCAAAGTTACCTTTCTCTAGAAATGTTTTGTCACTAATAATCTAGGGCAAGCCCAGCTGAAACTGTGGCTCACACGGATGGGGGAGCTTGCAGTCTCACTGATTCCTGATTCCAGTAAGCGATGGAGCGTTACCAAGGGCTGTGGGTGGGCAGCAGAACTGCAGCATGTTTTTAAATCGTTAGCATTTATTGTTAATATTACTTCTGGAGTTCGCATTGGTGTACTAAAAATAACTCTTGGCCAGTTGCTCAGGTGTTTTGGGTTTTTTTTCCTAACTCAGATCATTATGTTAAAACAAACCAGCAAAATTCTGCTAATGACAGGGTTTTTTAGAGCTTCCCATCATAAAGTGCTGAGGAGGGCATTGTGTGACATAAAGATGAATCAAGAATATACATGCCTAAAATAAGCAATTGTGGTTAGATTAACAAAATCTGATGTCCTACTATTTTTAATTTTTTAATAAGTTTTGTATTATAATCCTTTAAAGCCCTATGATTTTGCATTATTTACCCTGCATGCATCATCAGCTGTAGATGAAAATTACATCGCTTGTACAAGCAGCATGAGCCCGGAGTAACAAAGCAGATAATGGATATCGAAAAATAGATACATTTTCTTCGTTCATTAAGATTGCTTTGTTCTGCTTCCAACAGTTGAAGGAAGTCAAAGGGAATGTCACTGTTGCTATTTCGCAGATGGAGTGCAGAGAAGTTAAATTGGTTCAACTCCATTCTCTTGATACTCAACATTTCCCTTGTACCTTATCTATTGCTGTAGTTAGTATTTCAAAACAAGAACGATTTTTAATTTATTTTTTTTTACTTCACTATCTTATAGTAAAAAGCATACCGCGTTGTTATGCCTCTCATAATGCCTCTCTGATTCCCTGGAATAGAGGTAGGGCTGGGGATGGAGGGAGGCAGCAGCCTCGCGTGAGGATTTTGGCCCCTGCAATGGTGTAGGTTATGGACAGAGCTGCTCGCTGGGGACAGAGCTGGGAAGCACTGCGAGGGCAGTGTCTGATGGTCCTACAGACCAGAAACAGGTGCTGTGCAGAGGAGGAAAGGGCATCGGAACACGGAAGATGGAGCCACACTGACCATGCTTTTTCCATATCTTGTTGCTTGGTTGCAGCATGGAAATGTGCGACCAGAGAAACAATATCACCATGTGTCCCTTGTGTGACAGAACATGCAGCTACTGGAAGATGAGCTCTGCTTGTGCGACTGCTCGTGCAAGTCATCTGTTTGATAACCCTGCAACTGTCTTCTTCTCGGTCTTCATGGCTCTCTGGGGTAAGAAGATCCATGCTTTCATGTTAAGATTTTAATTATTTAAAATACAACAGGAAGAAACAGAAGAGATAAAGCAGTGTATTTATACTCAGGCAGTTAATTATATAAAGAACTTTTCTTCCCTCCCTCCCCTCCATGAAACTGTCACCTGCAAATTTATATTCTGCACTGAAGGCTAAAATGCAAAAAGTTGCTCAAGACGAGTATCAAATGAAATTGTTAAGCATCTGTCATAAAACTGCTGCATAGTATGTCAAAATTTCATTAACGGGATTGCACAGCTTGCCAAAAAAAAAAAAAAAAAGTCTATTTGCAGAGCCAGCTTCCACTTTAGAACATTACAGAAGAAATGTATTAATGTACTCTGGGGTTGAGGGGAGGGCTCCGCAGGGAAGTGTAATGGCTTTTAGCATCTCAGGACAAACCAAGATTGATTCTTGAGTGTGCTCCGAGGTGCAATTAAGTTTATCAGCCAGCAGACATCACACATGTAGACCATGAAGCGGGAGCGGTGGCGTTACAGGTATATTTTTCTGATGCTGACTGCCCTTGTACTTTGAGCGCATCACTTAACCTTTCTTGGCACATCTGTAGA
The DNA here is from genome assembly GCA_013398295.1 of Chionis minor. Taxonomy (NCBI): domain Eukaryota; kingdom Metazoa; phylum Chordata; class Aves; order Charadriiformes; family Chionidae; genus Chionis; species Chionis minor. The sequence goes on from VZSF01001882.1 coordinate 290,804, forward strand.
ACTTGGTTAAAAATATTAACCCTCTCATGAAATCTCTGCGAGAGGGATTTTTTGTGTCTTGCATCTTCAGGAATGGTTACAAAGGGCTTTTCTCCTCCCTGCTGGAGGAGGGATGGGGACCTCCTTGCTCGTGCACCCCAGCCCCAGGCGTGGCGCTGGAGGAGAGCAGGAGCAGCCTCCCGTTGTCCTCGCTGCAGGCCAGGAGGCCTTGTTAAGATAAATGGATCCAAAACCCATGCTTGTAACTGGGAGACCAATACAGAAAGGCTACAGAGAACAGGGAAACGTGTGTTATTTCCCCCAACTTTAAAGTTCGAAAGCCACATGCTCCCAGCAACAGTGAGAGCAGCACAAGATGATACTTGCCTCTCCTGTATGACTTGTTGTGAGTTACCAAATAACCTGGTTTGGATTATATTTAATGCTAAATCCATACCCCGAGTTTTCATTTGTTCTAGTACGTAGGGAACCATTTTTACATTACCATTCATCTGAACTGATTTGAGTACGATTCAGCATAATTTAGTTTAGAGCAATGCCTTTTTGACCAAGGTCTTCATTTCAGATAACTATGTTTTAGATGCAATTTGGCCAGGCTTTCTCCTGGGGGGGGGGGTGGTATTGTAACACCCTGGAGAACTCCGCTCGGACAAGCGTTGAAACAGCTGTAGCACCAAACTGAGCCCCCATCAGAAGTTCGGCATTAAACACGGGCTGTGGCCCAGTGCCGTTTGGTATCACATGGCACTAAAAATGTCAGAGAATCCGGATAAGATCATCTGGACAATAACCTGTTGGAATTTTTAAGCTCCACTTACGCTTATGGGCCCAGATGAAATATGAAAATGCAGGTACGCTTGGCAGAGTGGCGGCACATCGCTGCCTGGCACCTTCACCGAGGGCTTTGGAAAGGAGCTGGCAGTGTGTCAGATGCCATCTGTTCATTGCGCATTGTTGTAAGTCAGTGCCACGGCAGGATTTCTAGTAGCACTGAGAAACAACGTCGTGGGCATTTTCTGTATTTCTTGCTGTACGTGGAAGCTGCAGACCCCAGCACGAGAACTGCTGGCGGTGGGGAGAGGGGAGGCAATTCCAGGATGGTGTCACAGACCCTCTTACGATACAGCTGTGGCCATCCCAATTTCCAGGAACCCTATGGCTTGTAAAGGGGCTCAGTTTTAAGTTTTGCATGTGAGGGTTTCTCTTGGAAGGTGAATGAATGCCGCGACCCTCGCCTGGTTCCAGTCAAGAGGGTGTCCTTTCCTCGCTGTTCAACCTTCTCACCCTCTCCCTGCCTCTGGTTTTTCTGGATATGTTTCTGAGCACATCTGTTAATACTCACAGCGGGAAGCTCCCCTGGGAACACCATTTCTTGGTAGACTTGCTTCTTTCATAACCACTTACTTATTATACAGCACTGGTGTATTCCCACCATCTAAATACGTCCTCTGAGAACTTGCTCGGTCTCAGGGGCAGATAGACTGATATAGACCGGGATCATTCACTGGGACTCAAGAATTGCTTTAACGAGGTTTCTTTTCTGCAAGTCTTCTCCACCAAAAAGAAAATGGCAGTGTTTTTAATGATGGAAACCCTTACAGGCTTCCTCTTTAACAGCCTGCCCACCCGCAGCTTTCACACTGGCACGACTCTTTGGGTTTGGGTGTGGTAATTAGCGCTAAACATCCTATTACGACCACTAGATGCATGTAATTATAACAATGTAAAAATGCATCATCTGGCTATCTTTGAGGGAATAACTATACCAACAGTACAAGGCTTGTTAAATCATTCATATTTTGAGTAGATAAAACTCAGGTTTATTTGGACTTCTGGATGGAATTATATGCAGATGAAGACCAGCAATATCATTAGTTGCACCTAGAAATATTTAAATAGGTTTGAGTGTCTGACGTCCCCTTAAAAAATGGTAGGCATCTTTCTACATGAAGCTGTGGATGTAACAAATGTCCTGTCTTTTAGCCTAGCTAGATAAAAAGTTTGGCTCCTAGCGCATCAGTATTTCCCACATAGATGTTACTGTTGAATAAAAGAGCAACAAAAATCAAGTTAACCTGGCCCGCTATATGATACGATACTGCACCTGCTGAGACCTTGTGGAGGCAGGAGCCTGCGGACGATGCGGAGCATGGCCAGCGTGCCTCCTAGGGCAAATCCCGGAGCCTGACGCATTTTTCTTTGGTTTTGGTAAAATGTCAAAATAATTGTTAAACTGTTCTTTCAGCTGCCACCTTTATGGAACACTGGAAGAGAAAACAGATGCGTCTCAACTACAGGTGGGACCTGACTGGGTTTGAAGAGGAGGAGGTTTGTCCCTTCAGTTCTGACTCTTTGGCTTCCACTGTGTCGTTACCAACAGCTCCTTGCCCCGAGCTGATAGACCTTGCCCCACGCGGAACTGCTCTCATGGGCGGTTCCGCTGTTTAGAAGAAAGGAAAATCTCTGTACATGAACTATTTGGGGGTTTTATAGCAAGGGTATGACTAGTATGTCGTGTTGCTGTAGAAACGAAGTTGTATAGCCACAAAATGTAATTTTTTTTTAGTGTGTGTAGTCGGGTCACACCTAGCAGCGTGGGCATGGAATATACAGCTCAGACCGTCTTCCTGGGCTGATGTCAGGGTGCTAACAGCTAAGGACCTCATTCATCTCCCGCTGCTGTAAATCAGAAACAAATGTATTGAAGTTGATAAAGTTATAGCCCTGTAAAAATGCACTGAAAAATTCCTATTAACTTTTAATGATGCAGAATCAAGCCCTGACTTGGAAAATACCTAAGAAAATATTGCCAGACATGTGGGCTTGGGGCATTGGGAGGGAAACAAATATGGAGGTGTATTTTTTCATTTGCTAATAAAAAATAAATATCCCTAGCCAGGTTTATGCTAAATGTGCCAAATAGCATGAAGGGGAAAAGGGCCGAATCTGTATGAAAAAAAGTTGTAAGAATCAATGAAGTTTTAGAAGGAAAGGAGAGAAAATCCTCAGCCAGCCAAGAAGCTGTATCCCACCTTTTGTTTTTAATTTTGTTGCTTTACAAAAAAGGAAAACACCTTCTCAGACCATACTGCAGTCCCAGCCACGGCAGCTTTGCCCTCAGAGGCAGCGGAGGCGTGCAGATCCCTTCCATTTTTCCATCATACGTGACGAGCCGTGCTGCAGAAACCCCTCTGCGGGACCCAAGATAACTTTGTTTGCTGGCCGGCTGGCTTGGGTTTACTGTTGTTATTACTAAAAGAAGTACAACCGCCATTGTCACATCTCTAGATGTTCTAAATAGATACGCAACAAATATTGCTCACATGAGCAATACGAAAAAATTAAAAATATAACAAATATAGTCCCCCCACACCCTCACCAGCCCTGGGATTAACACCGCGCAGCTGATGGACCTGGCACAATTATTGTCCTCCTCACCCCTAAAATCTTTCTGCTTGAATTACCTGTTCTTAATGTGTTTATCTCCTCCATAATATATTTAGGCAGGCTATGCCAGCAGCCTCCGTGCCGTGCATTTTGCTCGATCATACCTGTTTTACTGGGAGAGAATATAGGGATTTATTTCTTGCTTACTATACGGCTCTTTTATTTTTGGTAACTTGTTGTTAGCATCCATGAAAGTAGAAGGGATTAACTGTATCTTTCCAGTGTCGATCCCTTCTGTGTCCAAGTTCAGAGCTCTACACAGCTAAAACAGCAGCTGTTAATACAATATAGTTTATTCTTTGTTTTGTATAGTCAACCCTAGATTATACAGTCATGAGTTTAGCAAAGAATTTAAGCCCCTCCTGTTTCTGATTTGCCTGAAACTTAAGCTAGCATCATGTTGAAGAGGCAGAATTTCAAGTGCTATACTAAACCCCAAAGTGTCTCATCTGCCGGTGTTTTTAGGGACACCCAGTTCATACAATACTTACAGTAATGTTGATAAATGTTGTAGAACATGACTAGATTGATTTTTCTCTGGTGTTGTCTAGCCATCCACTGTACCTATGTTTGTTTCATGTAATTTTTAAAATATAAATCCAATATGGTCTGCAACAGTTCAGTAATCAAATTTTTGTGTTTTTGTTTTTGTTTTTTTTTCTTGTTTTTCGTGTTTTTTTTCTGGTTTCCTGAAGGAGGCAGTCAAGGTTTGGAAAACTTTTTTTTTTTCAATTCCTACCTTTTTTATTACATGTCTTCTGATGAATGCCATCTTTTGATCTCCACCTCTTCTTTTTCGAGCATCAGATTTTCTTTAGATCTCCCATTGATTGCCTTGCCTTTACTCCTCCCCCCTCTCCACTTGTTCAGACTTTTTTCAGCTCCGTTCTGTTTCCCATCCGGTGCATAATTGTGAATTCTGAATCTTTTGTGAATGCGTAATTATCGTGAATTCTGAACCCGTGAATCTTTCTGAATCTTTTGGCTGTCTCTTACTTCCGCGGTTTCCGACCCCCTGCCCTTCAGTACACGTGGGTGATCGGTGGATGCTGTCTGAGACAGGATTAGGGGAACACCCCAGCTGACAATTTTTGGGGATCCCAAAGCCAGTATTCTGCATATTGACAGCAGGTAACTGCTTCCCTCACGAGCTGAGGATCACTGAAATGACAGTCAATGACGTGCCAAACCTATTTTTAATCAAAAAAGATAGGTAATTAAAATCCAAGCATAATGTCCCTGGGTACGAAGCACGCTGTCTGCAGGTTGTGCTGGATACTCTTATGGATTAAGTTTCATCTACGTGGCGTTGCATGTGGCTGTCTGATAGCGTAGATCATTCTGCAGTTGCTGCTGTAAAATTGTGAATGATATGGGATTTAACATTGTTTTTGATTACAGTTGACTGTTGGTTGACATAAATGACATACGGGGTGAGTTAGAATTCAGCTAGCAAATTTGGAAATTATCAGGAAATCGACCTGCAAAACAGTTCATATGTAGCTGGTATAGAAAATAAATAATTTTGCTTTTTATTCAATATGACTTATTTCACAGGATCATCCAAGAGCAGAATACGAAGCTAAAGTTTTAGAAAAATCACTGAGAAAAGAACACAAACATAAAGAGGTACAGTAAAAATATCCATTTGTTTCACTTATTTAAAAAAAATACTTTGGAAAAGAAGGTTGTTCTAGCAGGCACTGACCCAAGACTAAGAAATAAGTAAAAAACAGAGTCACTGCACATCGTGTTTAAATTCCAGATGTCTTCGGTCCTAGCGTACATGGGATACTTGGTGTGTGCCAGACCTGATCGGGTCTAGAAATGTCTTTAATAGTTACGCACAGCAGCGTGGCTTAGGGAAGCTAGTTGAGGCCGATTGAAGGGGTGGTCCCGGTAGGCTAATGCATCAAGTTTGAGAAAACTGTAACAAAACATGTCATTCTGTGCTAATAAAAGTACCTAAAGCCTCTCAGGAAAGGCCCTCTGTCTTGCTAGGCTTTTTTTGTAAACAAAAATGTTACTAGAGCATTAACGAAGAGTACTAACACCAATTTCCATGCCGAATTCCAGCTTTGATAATAACTTTCTGCCTTTTTTTAAAAAACATAACTTCCATTTTATTCCACTTGAATAAGGTAGTGCTCACTTCTGCTTTTAACTCGCTCTTTACATTGCCGTGAGAAAGGTGCTGCCGGTCATCTCGCCAGCGGACGGTGCGATCCCTCAGAGCAGCTTCCCTGCCCTTTCACTGAAGGCTCCAGTTCCTTCCCTCTTACCGTCTGCCAGCAGCAGACTGATTGAGAAAACCTCCTTTTCTCCCTCACATGCTGGTTTCCACCCTGCCAGAGGTTACTCCCCCTTAACCGCCAGACCTCAGCCGTTTGCATGACTGGGTTTTCAGGCAGAGAAGTAAATACTCCAGCATAAAGACAATCTGTCAGCGGAAATTCTTCTTTTGTATCTGTTGCCAGTGGCACAGTAGTGTGGAACCATGCCCTAAGTAGGGATTTTATGAAAACCCTATGAAAATAAAACTGCAATAACCACGTTAACATGAAATGCACTTTTAAGAGACGGCATACGTAGATTGGACTTTTGTTAAACTGGACGTGTCTGATTTTTGTCAGGTGCTTATACTTGAGTACCCTTGGGCTCCTCTTAAACGAGGCTGCGAGGATGACAATGTTCTCGCTAGTCTATAGGATGCAGCGTGTACGCGGTTCAGCGTCACGTGCGCTGCCTTACTGTGGCGCTGCTTTAAAAGCCATCGCAGAAGAAAAACAATTCGGGTCGCTGCGCTCTTATCGGCTGGATAAACTGTACTGGGCTACAGACTTCCTTGTATTCTCCTAAAAACCTGCGACTCGCTGTGCCTTTGGATATAGTAGCAATTCAGGTCTTAAATGTGGAGGACTGTAGGGTCAACGGACAATTAATGAATGGCGGCCTCCAAAGACCGGAGTATGAAAGCTGAGCAATTAAAAGAGGATTTTTTTTATTTTTTTTTTAACCAGACTATTTATAACTTTCTGGGCTGTGTTCGATTTGGATGTTACTAATTTGGGAAACGTGAGAAAAGGAGTTTTTTCTGCAAGACTCAGTAATTATCTTTCATTGGGATCAAGAGCGTTAAAGTTCAAATTCAGCATTTGGAAGACAACTTGGAAATCTTAAAGAAAAAATTTCTAAAGCTAAACCAGAAATTACTAATATTTTTTCAAGAGAAGTCCAATTAAAAAAAAAAAAAAAAAAGGAAAAACTTTTTGGATGTTCTTTATCATAAAAGATTCATTTTATCATAAAGGAAGAAAAAGGGCACAATCCTAAATTAAAAAGGGAATATCCTTCGCAGGATTGCTTGGTCCACCCCAGGATCTGGGGCAAGAGTTTGTCTTATGTTGTTGTTATGTTTTATTGACCTAAAGCTGCAACGCAAAGCCTTAAGCAAACTAATAGAGCATTCACTTGTGCCTAAACTGCTATGTACACCGAGTCAGTAGAGAGTATATAGATCAATTTAGCGGTGCTTTGTAATGCTATATTGCCCCATCCTTTTTTTGTTTCCTTTGACTGCCATCAGAAGCATCGGTATTTTCCAGAAGAGACAGCAAACAAATGGAGACAAAGAGTTAAGACAGTCATGGCTGGGGTGAAATTGGTTCTTTTTATTCAAACTTATGAAGAAACTCAAATTATGAGTAATTATGGAAGACACAAATCAATTTGTTTTTGGCTGTTGAACCTTTGTTTAATATTCACGTTCAGTTCTGGGTTTCTTCCCTTTCCCCCCCTTGTTTCTTCAGCACTCTGTGGGACACTGTTTCTGTGCGTTGGGAATGGCACTGCATGGCTAATCTTAGATTTACCATCCTGGACTGGCATTACGTTGTGCAGTGGAGCATGGGCCATGTGTTGAAAGAGTTGCTTGCACTTCCCTGAGACAACGTGCATGTAATAAAAATAGCATTTGAGTAATATTTTTATGTTCGTTATAACGTGTGCGTCATCTTCCATAATGTTCCTTTTGTTGTTTATTTTCTGGTGTTTAGAAACAATTCCCGGCATCAAAGTTTATGAAAGACTCTAGATGAGCAAACTGTTCTAAACGAAATTTTCATACCCAAATTGAGGCAGCGGCTGGTTGACGGGATTTAGAGTATCCTCTAACAACCCCACGCAGCGCTACAGGCTTGGGAAGGAGTGGCTGGGAAGCTGCCCAGTGGAAAAGGACACCTCGGGGTGTTGCTCGACAGCCAGCTGAACACGAGCCCGCAGTGTGCCCAGGTGGCCAAGAAGGCCTCTGGCCTCTGTCAGGAGTAGCGTGGCCAGCAGGACTAGGGCAGTGATCGTCCCCCTGCACTCAGCACTGGTGAGGCCCCACCTGGAGTCCCGAGTTCAGTTTTGGGCCCCTCACTCCAAGACAGACATTGAGGGGCTGGAGCGTGTCCAGAGAAGGGCAATGGAGCTGGTGAGGGGTCAGGAGCACAAGGCTCGTGAGGAGTGACTGAGGGAACTGGGGTTGTTGAGCCTGGAGAAAAGGAGGCTGAGGGGAGACCTCCTCTCTCTCTCCAGCCACCTGAAAGGAGAGTGTAGCCAGGGGCGGTTGGTCTCTTCTCCCAAGTAACAAGCGACAGGACAAGAGGAAACAGCCTCAACAGGTTGCACCAGGGAAGGTTTAGATTGGATATTAGGAAGAATTTCTTCACCAAAAAAGTTGCCAAGCATTGGAACAGGCTGCCCAGGGGAGTGGTTGAGTTGCCATCACTGGATGGATGTAGAAGATGTGTAGATGTGGTGCTGAGGGACATGGGTTAATGGTGGACTTGGCAGTGTGAGGTTGATGGTTGGACTCGATGATCTTAAAGGTCCCTTCCAACCAAAACGATTCTATGATTCCATGATAAAGAGTTACACACGTGCATCTTAACTCCTGTTGGTGGAGTCCATTGAGTACCACGTGGGTAGTAGTTAAAAATCACTCGTGTTGAAGGAACGTCAAGTCTTACTACGCATCAAAACAAGATTTTTTCCCTGTCAACTGTGAGTTCATCTTGGAGTTAGTAGCATACTTAACCTGTATTTCAGTGGAACCAGTTGTGCAAAAGCAAAGCTGTAAATATTAACTGGGGAGGGAGAGGGGAAGAAAGAGAATTTTTCTAGGGAAAGCTAAAGAAAATATTTAACAGTAGGAGAGATCTTACTTCATGGTTTATGACAATCTATTTGCATGTTTCCTTCAAAAAGTATACAGAAAAATCTGGTTTATTTATACTCGTAGTGCAGGCGCTTGACCAATTTGAACCTAGATACGGAGTAAACAATTTGCCTGTGTGGAATTGTAACTGTAAACACTGTGTCTTTGCATCTTCTAACTGGTTGTGTATTTGCTAGCCTTTTTTTTTCCCCTCTCTGTTTTTGTCACGTGCGAAATCACACACTCCGTCTTTATTAAATGTACCCTTTTTCCTTCCCCCCCCAAATTTTAGACAGATAAAGAAAAGCTGACATGGAAGGATCGTTTCCCAGCCTATTTAACCAATTTTGTTGGCATTATCTTCATGGTAAGCATCACCCAGAAAAACCTGACATTGATGTTACCGCGTCATTGTACAGAACAGAAGTGATGGAAATGTTAGTGAAACCGCCACAGACTTTATCAGACTGATGTAGTTTGCAGTGGCTTTTCCCCAGTGAAAAGAAATTATTGTCGAAAATCTTTTCAAGATCTTGAATTTCTACTTTCCCATCTCTTTCTGGTAAAGAAGTAAGAATACCTAAATAGGGTAGGGGATAAATGAGCACACAGAGATGGAAATTACCACTGCTCTTGGTGGGACGAAACTTAAAAAGTAGAGAGTCCTCTGGGAAAGTAGTCAGGAGGTAGAGAACAGCCTCATGTTTGTACCACACTTTTGTCAAAGAAATGATGTGGCCAATTGCAATCCTGATTGCAAGGATTTTTAATGAATGAGTCAAATTTGGGGTTATACCATATAACAGCAGCATTATATACAGAGCACTTAATTCAAGAAGAAGGTAAAATACTGATGAGAACAGCCTTTTCCATTTGCTGATAAAGCATCAGCACTCAAAACAAATTTTGAAGGAAATAATAATAATTCAAGACATGGAACAGATTGGCAGGTGAATAAAAAGGCTTAAGCCCTATCCAACAGTAGAATACGCCAGGCTCAGTCAGTTCATTTGTTTTTTTAGGGATAGGGATTTTCGGTTGGGGTTGGTTTGTTTTAATATTTGTGTTTTCAGAGAATGGAAATGCAGTAAATCTGATCTTCTCAGCTAAAGAATCAGTAACTTACAAGAATCACATTTTAAATTCTTCCTCTATTTAAGCAATGAAAAATCAAGCAAGATTTTGTGCGCTTTTCGATTGCCAGGAAGTGCATTGATTTAATCAGATTTAATTTCAATTTGGAATTTTGACAGCATAGTGACCCTGAGCAGGGTATTTGAAGACTTGTGTGTGGACTTAAGCTGCAATAAATCTCTGTTTCAACCCTGGCTTTCTTTTATAATACAGCAAATGTCACGTATATATGCTGATACTAATAGGGCTGAAAGGATCCCACTAATACTTTTAATATAAGCAAGTAGTTTACATTCAGGTGCCTTTAAAGAAAAAGCCTTTTGCATGTGATTGTGGCATCATCGTGTCAATTTTTTCATGTGATGTGATGATCAAATTACTTGCAAAAGAGGCTCTTTTCCCACGGTTCATCAAAGGGATTGGGAGCCTTAATGCAGAGTGGGGTGGAATTGCAATGTGGCCCCGAGATCACGTTTCTAAGGTCATTGTTAAGTCCCACGCAAAGTATTTGCAGTGAAATCTTTCCTAAGAGGCTGCGCTATTCTCGCTTGCAGGTTGGGCTGACGTTCGCTATAGTGTTTGGAGTCATCATATACAGGATCTCGACTGCAGCGGCGCTGGCAATCAGCTCCACCCCCTCGGGCCGGTCGAGCGTCAGGGTCACCGTCACTGCCACCGCTGTCATTATCAATTTGGTCGTCATCATCATCCTGGATGAAGTCTACGGCTGCATTGCAAGGTGGCTGACGCAGATCGGTAGGTTTGAATCCTCAACTGGTGTTTGCCGGAGCGATTTTAAATGAGAGGACCCAAATGACTGGCTTTTGTGATTAACTTCAAAGTGGTGAGCAAACCCTGGAAATTCACGTGTGTGGCTAAAATTCCAACCAGCTACTTACAAGTATCCAAGCGCACATGGATTCGGCTTTATTTTTAAAGTTTTTCTTTCAGCAGTGGTAGTACTAATCACTAACCCAGTTATGGGCGGTGAGGATACCGGATACAGCAGAAACTCCTAAACTTAATCTTGAACTTCACTCCATATCACACGATTATTATTTTCATTTTCTGCCATTTTTTATTTGGCGTGAGACATGTCGAAAAATACAAAATTGTGAGTGCAAAAAAACACTGTAGAAGAAAAATTTTTTGAATCCTCTCCAAAAAGCATCGGTGATAATAGGTCCAGAAATCTTTTTGAGTAAGTTCTTGTCCATCTGCAAACGGTTATCATGGAGGTCAGCCAGATGCGGAATGAAAATGGAATTACTGTTGTAACACATCTGAACGGTGTGATCCTCAGCAGATTGACCACTGACCTCAGTGAGGCCATATTGCTTTAATATATATATCAATTTTGCTGTAAATATATACCTCTGTTTAAAAGATGGCTGATGTTTTCCAAAGTCTGTGTGTCTAAGATCTTGAAATGTTGCAAGTAGGAGAACTCCTTGACGTTTCTTATCCATGTCACGTTGGTTCCAGAGGTGCCAAAAACTGACAAGAATTTTGAAGAACGGCTGATTTTTAAAGCTTTCCTGCTGAAATTTGTCAATGCCTACACACCCATTTTCTACGTTGCTTTCTTCAAAGGCCGGTGAGTAATGCAAAAGGCTGATCAGGGTTTCACCTTGTTGCTTATGAGACAGCTGTAGCTGAGCTAAGAGCATAGTTGGAGGATAAAGTAAATCTAGTTTAAAAACTCCTCAGTATTGACCCCAAAACTCTGCAGCTTTGTGGTATAAAGCAGGGATCTGGTGCTCTGCTGTTGCAAAGTTGTTAAGGCCGTTTTGTTACGTTCAGATGCAATCCCCCATCAGGCTATTTAATGTTGTCTATTTACCACTCTTAACTTTATATCATAGCAAGTATCACCTCTCTTCTTGCAACCAGCATGAAAACACAAGGCTAAAATATAAATACTCCGTGTGGCACGTTCTGGCTAATGTGACAGAAACAAAGATTACCTTAGAGATGTGCCTGTAATGTCGTAGGACACACGACTGCACTTTAATGAGTTTTTTCCTCAGCAGATAGGACTTACTCTTTAAAACAAAATCAGAGTTAATTATTCTCATTCACTTTTTCAGGAGTAAACGTTAGGTGGTCCCACTCAAAGGCATAGAGTTGGACATAGATGATTTTAGGGATCAAACATAAAAAGTATAAAATGCAAACAAAGTTTATAATTCTAACGATTGTGCCCTAGATTTGTTGGACGTCCGGGAGACTACGTCTACATTTTCCATTCTTTCCGAATGGAAGAGGTAATTGTATTTCACCCTGTCTGTGGTCACGGCGGGTGGGAGCACCCTCTGCCCCTGCCACAGGGATGCACCAGACATCCTGACTGACGTTTCCCCTGTCCGCCCTAGTGCGCTCCGGGCGGTTGCCTGATGGAGTTGTGTATCCAGCTCAGTATTATCATGTTGGGCAAGCAGCTGATTCAGAACAATTTATTTGAGATCGGCATCCCGTAAGTAGACACTTTTCGTTTGCTTGTTTGGTCGTTTGTTTTTAAACGCGTGTTTTTTCCCATGCGTGCAATGCCCCGTGCATACACTGCCCCTTGACGCGGACGTGGTTCGTAGGCTGCCTGCAAGATTTCTGCACTCAGCCTGTGTCTGCTGCGTTGTAAATACCTGCACCCTTGCTGCAACTGCCTCCAGTGGCGCAGATGGCTTTGAAAGGCGTTAGGCAATCTATTGTTTTCCTGCTCTTTAGCAGGAGGTGTAATACTGAACACGTGGTTCAACATTAACCATGTTTTAGTAGCTGTATTCGCTGATCCCTCATGCTTTTCGTGTATTGTGGCTCTGGCACAGTTTTTATGAAAATAGGTATAGAATGTATTGTGTCTGTTAATGTCAAATAACTGAAAGAATGGGCGCTGTGACCAGAATGGCCTGCTAGCTAAATCATTTCCATTTCCCCCAGAAAAATGAAGAAATTTATACGGTACATGAAATTAAAGCGTCGGCGTTCTTTAGACCATGAAGAGCACATGAAAAAAAAGCAGCGTTATGAAGTGGACTATAACCTGGAGCCTTTCGCTGGACTCACCCCGGAGTATATGGAAATGAGTGAGTGAGGTGGACAGAAGGCATTGTAAACCGCAATTTATTCTGACTAATTGGAATGGAGAATTGAGGTTTTTGAACTGTAGATTCAGTGGGCAGTGGATATGAGGCATCACGTAATTATTAAAGCGTACAGTCTCGGACTGCAGCATGTTTCAGCCAGACACTGGCTGCTTCAGGGATGGATTGTGCTCTCTGCTGTTCCTGAGCCCTTACTTTAACACTGTATTTTAAATATTTTCTTTCAAGCCATGTGATGTGTCCCTGTCAAGTTTCAAATGCCAATGATGAAATGGAATAAACTTGAGATTGTGAGGCATATTTTCTCATCGATTGCACCCTACATTGGAAATAAGTTACTTCATTCAGATTCGATAATTTCCACTGCGTATTCTCTCTCATACCAGATTGTTTCTATTTCCTGGAATCTGGACTAAATCTTCTGAGAGGGATACGTGCCTATAGACCAGGTTGTACTTGACAGATCACATACAATTTTTTTTTCAAGTAATGCATTATGCTGAGCGAGTGATAAGAAATTTAAGCACTGGATATCAGCTCTACGTTGCTGCGGCTGTAGAACTGCATTTCTTTTCCTACTTTCAATCTTGGAAAGACCGAAAACTGTTCAACATAATGCTGTTTGGTACAATATCAGACATTGCTGAAGGATCTATCTTAAAAGAGCAACTTTATTTAGTATTTTAAGGAATCAGCAAGCAAAAATAGTGGTAAAGGATAATGAAGTATACTAATACCCAAAATTGGCATGCCCAGTAAATGCAGAGGCAAATTAGAATGTCTGAAGACCTTGATGTTCAGAGTAATTGAAACAGATTGAAATGTAATGGTACAAACTACAAGGTCGTGCTGTCAGTTCCTAAAAGTAAGAAAAGATGAAAAGATGCAGTTACTGAGATCAGCATTTGGAAGGAACAGAGGAAGAGAAAGATGGGGCTCTAACGGTACCAGGATGGGTATGACATCAGTGTGATGACCTCATCGAACAAAAGCAAATATGATCCCAGGTTGTAGGAAGCAAGTTATTCCCAGTAAAGGCAGAGAATCAGCCGTGTCATTTTTGAAGCCCATAAGTTTCTACGCTTCAGAAGAGAAAGCTTCCAGCAGGACTAGTGAGGACTAAAAATCTGCCGGGCGGCACGTGGCAAGTGTATGTGGAGCTAACACAGTTGCTGCCGTAATCCCAGTCCTTCCCATCACTCCTGTGCCAGCCTCGCCCATGGAAAAATTGGTTTAGGGGCTTCCCCAGCCTTCTGGTTACTTTGCCTTGCCTTTTGTGAGAGGGGCAAGTGGCCCTTCAGTGCCCAAATGGAGCAGTGGTCAGGCAAACCGTGCCTGAGGCAGAAAATGTTCATTCGGTTTCCCAACACGTGTTGTCTCTTAGAATTTGGGGGGATGGCACCAACGTGACGATGCACGTGTTCGAGAAATACTGCCCCCGGCCACTGAAATGGTTTCTTTTTCCTTTCAGTTATTCAGTTTGGGTTTGTAACTTTGTTTGTGGCATCCTTCCCACTGGCGCCCTTGTTTGCTTTGTTGAACAACATCATTGAAATCCGTCTAGATGCGAAAAAATTTGTTACTGAGCTGAGGAGACCGGTAGCAGTCAGAGCAAAGGATATAGGTAAGTGCGCATTGCTGTTGCTGCCCCTGTTTGTTTATTCCTGGATTGATGGCAGGATGTTGTTACGCTGAGTTAGTTTCATTAGCAGGAAGGTATTTATAGGAGAATTCAAAACCTTAGACTGTGGCTTCACTCTGAACTGTCATAATTTATCGAGCCTTTACTTTTAAAATAGAAAGACCAGACCTTTAAATTCAGATAAATATTTTATTAAGTAAACAATAACACTTTTCAAATCAAAACGATCAATACAGTAGTGAAATATCTTTCATGGTTTTGCACATCAACAGTTCTTCCTGGCAATGCAGTTTTCTTGCAGAAGCAAAAATTTCTGCATTTAATGACTTGGGACTGAGCTGGAGAAACACACTTGGGAGTGAGAGGAGACTCAAAAGTCTGTGGGTAAATGTATCCCTTTGTCCCTACTCAGCATGAATGTCGGAAGGGCATTGGAAGCTTGGAAGCTGAAGCTTGGAAGCTGCAGTGGATCTAGCTGGGACTGGGCTCTGGGGTTGTACGGTGACTACAGAGCGGTCCTCCCCTTACTGCGGGAGGGGGAAGGCACAGATCCGTGGGACTTCACGCGTCACCCTCAGACTAAATCCAGAGGGGCTGATCCCGAGTCAGTGTGGGGCTGGTTGGTATTACACTTTGTCTGCACGGAGGCCATGCTGAGGAAACCCCTGTCTATATGGTTTCCAGATCCAAATGGAAAAATCCCATCCAGTGGCTCCACTGGAGCCTGGCTTTCTCGAAACTGAGGTAGCATAAATCAAGATGAGAAGGTGTAGAAACAGATCCAGATCCTTAAAACTGATAGGCTAGTAAGTTGTGCACCACGTGTGGGGAGGTCCCAGCTCCCTATCCGTAGCTTTCTTATTTCCGAAGCATTTGAGAAGTTTGAATGAAATTTCATGATGTTTTTCTTTTCTGCTTATGCTGGCATTCTTCTGTCCCACATTTGCCCTCCTCTTCCTCAAAGAAGCTTTTAGCTTAAAACCTTAAAAAGAAATAGGTGCCTAAACATAGCTTTGGAAGACAGAGTTGGGCTCCCTTTGTTTAAAGGACATTAAATTAATCTCTTATAATTTGTTCTCTTTTTTTATTTAAAAAATAACTCTAGTTCAGCACAGTCCTAAGTATTCCTAACACTGTTAACTGAAAATGTAATTTATCTAATTTTGCTGAGTGGAACAGCATTTACATGTTTGTCTCCTTCCTTAGGAATCTGGTATAACATCCTCAGAGGTATCGGCAAGCTTGCTGTCATAATAAATGTAAGTAATTCAGCATGAATAAAATTTTAATTCAATAGGCTGGCTTTTCCATTCTGCTCCATTAGTTTTACTCCAGCATAAATCTCTTCAAATCAAGTGAAATTATATGATTTAGAAACTTTCTGAAACGTTAAGAGAATCAGATGCCCTATTTATTTTAAAGTTGTGGTAGTAGCAGCAATAATATAAAATAGTAAACAGTTGTTGCAGCTTTTTTCCAGAATATTTTCATAAAGCAGTTTTGCCCTCCAAACAAATAAGACCACAGCTGCTTACTTTTGCTCTTTTGAAATTCTGTCACTAAGATGATGTATTTTTTAATTGCAGTGCCCCTTTTAAGGTCAGGTAGTCACCTGGCTGTGAATTAGTTCAGGTAATCAGAGCGCGGTGTCCCTCTGCTGAAAATCCGGCCTCGAACGCCATTGCTCTCACTCAGCCCTGAAAATCTATGAAAATATTTTTTATTTACTTCAACAGTGAAGTTAGATTTTTAGCACACCTTAATAGATTAATTTCTGTACTTAGCTAATATTCTGTCTGAATAGACATCCACATTGATGACCTTCGTCACACCCCACCTGGGGAAAGATGAAAAAACAAAAAAGTTGAATGACAAGCTGAAAACGTGTTTGCAATGCAGCAAAATAGGGGCCGTGGAGGGCTTACGGCCACGTGTCCATGGGCGCTCTCATTTTTTTTCCACCATTATCCAGACTGGAAATCCCTTCATTTTGCCCACGGGTGTCTGTTGTGCTATGGCCAAACCATTCTTTGGGTTATTTGGTATGCCGCCTTAAATTGCCTTTACCATTTCTCCTCTTTTCCTTTGGAAATAATTTCTCTTTTTTTCTCTTTTCTTTGATGTAGTCCCTCTTCGTCATTATCCAGTCTTATTTTTCTCTCTTTGATCTATGTCCTACCCCTTTTTATCACGAAATAAGTAAAACATTTTGTACTGTGTTTGTTCCACGTGTACATGAGATTTATGCCAGTGAGAATGTTTCATAATAATGATAAAATGAGAAAGGCTAAAGTTATGAAGAATTGGCTGTCTTGCCTTTTGTGTATGACATTTTTAGAAAACCTTTTTATATAACCAAATAAAATGCAATTTTGGTGACCATAAAGAATAAAACTGGGCTCGGTCTGCTCATCCTGTTATCTTGATGGAGTCAAAAACCACATGCAATTACTGGCCTTTTGCAATTAAATGGCAGTTTCAAGAGTCGGTTCACTGTCAGTTGTTTACAGAACAGAAAAGTACTTGGAAATCCATCAGTTGTGCCTTATACAGTGCATCAGGGACAAGCTGTGACTGGGGCACAGGGAAGCAGTGCCGTGTTTTGCTTCCCTCTGGCACCGGGGGGTGCGGCAGCTCCATTCTCTGGGGAATTCGAGTTGTTATCCAGATGGAAATCTCAGTTGTCGTGGAATTACTCCATCTGATACCCTGCAACTCGGAAGAGTGGGCAGTAAATACTCCCGTGTTGCAGCAGTGAATGCTCCATTTTTAGGGCCCCGTGGGCTACAGTCTGCCCCCTTGTTTTCTGAACTTGGGCGAGTTGTTTGGGCGAGACGTACTCGAGTGTATTATTAACTTAACCACTGCCTGACTATTGCGCTCACTCTTTACTCTTATGGCTTAGGCATTTGTGATCTCATTCACATCCGACTTCATTCCACGCCTCGTGTACCTGTATATGTACAGTGAGAATGGCACCATGCATGGCTTCGTCAACCATACACTATCCTCTTTTAATGTCAGCGATTTTCAAGCAGGAACAGCTCCAAACGACCCCATGGATCTTGGCTACGAGGTTCAGATATGCAGGTACTCTCTTGAGTGATAACTAACTTTGAGTGTTTTCACAGCTGACTAAAAATGGGACAAATTTTTCTATCCCCTTGCATTTTCAATACTTTTTTAGCACCTTGGTAGCCTTTTATATGAGGTGGATCCATTGCCTTGAACGTCTTGGCTTACATATTAACACCTGAATATGAAGCGCTGGTTATTCTGGGAAATAGAGATTAGCATTGTTAAATTCAGTATTTGTCCGTGCAAATATTTTTATTTTTATGTATTCCCTTTTCCAGGAAAGGAGGTAAATGATGCTAAGCAGCACAATGATGCTTTAAGGGAACAAAACAATGTTATTGTGACGTCACGTCGTTGTATCACATGCTGCTTGGGATAATGACCGTGACTTCACAGTACACCTCTTTTTTTTAATACAGTTTCTGTACTAATTCCTGATGGGATTAATAACATCCTTATCTGAACTGGAACTTAAGACCCACTTAAAGTGTCATTGTATAGGAAATCTGCATGCCTGAAACAATTTCTACATATTATTTTCATTTTTAAAGGAAAATTATTGTTGCACATTTCAGCTTATGAAGTAATCTAGGCCAGTGCTGAACTGCGTGCTTTGCACAGGCTTCCTTAGATACTCATCATCTTCAAAACAAATGTTTTAACCTTTAACATATGTTTTTATTTAAGAAAAGAAAGAAAAATTACTTTGGTATGCATAAACTAAAAAATTACACAAAGCGACCAGGAGAAAAACTCCACCTTTATAATCGTATTATTTTTTAATTTATATTCTTTATAAATTTGCATAGTGCAAATTAATCTGACGAAATGACTGCTAAACAGAAGAATCACTCTTGAGATGAAAGAAAAAACCAGCCAAAGTTGCATAGGTATTAGCTTTGCTTGCATTTACTTTCTCCTGGTTTCCAACTGGTGATCTTTGGACACAGGATAAACGAGGTTGGCAAACATGTTTTTAGCACAGAACTTGGAGAATAGCAGCGTTGTCAGTGCCATGGTCCAATACAAAAATGCCAGGTTTATTTGCTTTCTAGCCTCTTTCTTCGTCCCATACCATCTATCTTCCATATTCCAGAGTTTTTTAAATCATTTGAAAACAAGGTGGTGTTCAAGGCCAGGTTGGACGGGGCTTGGAGCAACCTGGTCTAGTGGGAGGTGTCCCTGCCCAGGGCAGGGGGTGGAACGAGATGAGCTTTAAGGTCCCTCCCAACCCAAACCATTCTATGATTCTGTGAAAGTACAGAGCCCTATTGCCTTCAACATACTGACAAGATGCTGTGATTTTAAATGTAAGGTGTTTTTCTTGGTCTCATTTCTACCAAGTTATTGCTGATGAGCCATAGATTTTCTGTAAGCCATAGCTAAGGCGAAATTCTCACCTTCTCTCTATATGGCAAAATTTAGCTGCGAGGTTTTGCTGATCATGAACAAGGACACCACCACGTAGCATAACACACTCTGTGGATCTGAGAGCACTATTTTGGTCTTTAAAATTAGTCTGAAAAATATATGGTGGGGGGGAGGTTAACCAATCTTAAAGGAAAATAAATTATCTGAGCTGTATAGTTTACTTCATCTTTATGCAGAATTGATACTGTTTGTACTAATCAGAGGGCATTAAGATTAAAGACCTTTAATTTTGAGTAAAACTTGAAGGCTGGGGGAGGCTTTCAGCTGGTTTCGGGGTTTTTTTTCTGAGGGTTAATACAATGGCATGCTGTAATGGTGAACTTGCTTTTAAATGGTTCAATTTGCTGTTTGACTGTTGGGTATTAATTCCTCATGGTGCGACAATTTCTGAATGACAGCACTGATTTACCGAGTCTTGTTTTGCAGATACAAAGATTATCGAGAACCCCCTTGGTCCGAAAACAAGTATGACATTTCAAAGGATTTCTGGGCTGTCCTAGCAGCAAGATTAGCATTTGTGATAGTTTTCCAGGTAGGTTTATACTGCAGGCACTTTTTATATGAGAAAGAAAAAGAGTTACTCTATTTCTTCAGCAACATAAGGCAAGCCACCTTTGGAAATAAATTATTAGGCCAAAGAAATTACCTTCTTTCTCAGCTGTTTCATGGAAAAACAAATAAATTTGCCCATCCTCATTCACCCTCTTCCTCCCACCCACCCAGGCCCAGGTATAAAAATTCATCCCCAGGGATTCCCTGAGCTGGTTTGATGCAGAAGAAACTTGATGACCTTAGTGAGCAGCAAAGCACAAGGCTGATACTAATTAAGTCACACCAATTTCTCCAGTAGGACATCAATAAATTCACTGAAGCAGCATAAATTTCATCCAAACTCATTTCTAGACCTAGCCAAGAAGTGAAATTTCCCAAATTTTCCCAGATAGAGTTTAACTCGTATCTGAACAAGAAAGCAAAATCTTGTAATTTTTCACTAAATTACACTATTCCATCACAAGATTGATGCTGGTTATTGTGACACAAGTGTTTTAAGTCTGCCTTATCTAAACAACTTCTTACAAAACTTTTATTCCTTTTTTTTGGACAAAATATGTATCTTTTTGTGAAAGACCCCCCCTTTCATTGAATCAAGGTGTTTAAATCAGAAACATTTCATTGGAATGTATCTGATGAACTTTCTTAATTTTATCTTTTGTTATTTGTTTCTGCCTTTTTGATGTAAAGCTCGTAAGCCGTTTATCAGTGACAGTATTTCCTCTGGATTTCTAAGTGGCTGTGACAGTGTTTGTACATAAATCACAGAGATCTGTGCCTGCCATTTTTCTCTGCTTCTAGCACGAACAAGAAGTTGAGGTGAATTTGGCTCCGTATCAGTCTTGCGACATGCAATTGAGCCCAACTCAAATATTGTCCTTTCTTCAGTCTTTCTTCCTAAGTACACCAAAAATAGCCCCTTCCCCGCCAGTCATCCTTTCATTTGACCTTGCTGAGATTTTCTCACAATTTCGTTTTCAGAACTTGGTCATGTTTATGAGTGACTTTGTTGACTGGATTATCCCAGACATTCCCAAGGACATTAGTCAGCAGATTCATAAAGAGAAAGTTCTCATGGTGGAGGTCTTCATGAGAGAAGAGCAAGGGAAGCTGCAGATGCTAGAAACCTGGAAAGACAACGACAAGAAAAAAGGCGAAAACTGTAACAATCACAGCCCCAGACTCTCCAGGAGCCACAGTGGGAGCTTGTCCTCCTGCCATTCGTATCCTCTTGACGTATAGAAGAGGGGGGAGCTGAGTACGTCGGGGCATTCCACTGATACACAAGCCATCGCGTAAAGGGCAGGACTCGATTAATGGACAACCTGGTGCATGTTGAAGGATGTGCTGCCATTTTGCTCCCATCTTTGTGAGAAATGCTCTTCTTACAAACATGGAGGACCACGTTCTATTTCTGATGATGATGATGATGATGTTTTTTCTTTTGCACAAGCAGTAATGCAGGGAATTTTTATATTTCATGGTGAGATAACACTATTGACGTTGGTGTGCATTAATAAATGCAGGTACTTAGTACGTCTTCATAGAGATATTCTCTGAGAATTTGACCTTAGCCTATTAATTAACTAAAAAAATAAAGGGAAATTTTAAGTAATAATAATACTACTAATTTAAAATATTTTTGGAACCCCAGGCTTGAAGGTCCGTGGGGTATGTAGATAGCATATATGCAAAATCAGCTTTAGAGTGTGCCCTGGTATTCCTTTTGGCAGGAGAGAATCCGCGTAGAGCCTACCAGACCGACTGGCTTTCCAAGACAGGCTTTAGCTCTGCTGGTAGACGTCTGTGTTTAAACCTGCAGGTCTGAAAGCGGCAGAGCTCCTGCGGAGCTTTAGAGTCACGCAGGTGCGTGGGGCACTTGTGGCAATCTGCTGTGTACCCGAGACCTTCACCGGGGCGCTGCTCTCTTCAGAAGCATCAGAAAAGTCAATCTGGAAAAGTTCCTTTTTTTTTTTTTTTCTTTTTAACCAGTGAACGACTGATGTGGATGAAGCTACCTCAGTGCCCCCGGCTGCATGGGCCGCGTTTGAGCAGTCCCCCAGCGGCTCCTCGCTCACGGCCAGGCAGCAGCAGCACAATTTCGGAGATCCTCCCAGCAGGTAGATGATCACAGAGCATTTTGTTAAATGCCCTGAATTAAGGAGCACACGTAGAGCTACAGTGACTCACACTGCCCTGCCTAGTACTCGGACACTGCTGTTGCTGAGGAAATACCCCTTTTCCCATTGTTTTAGCACATCCCGTTCGTAGCCAGGTTTTTCTCTGTAGCCCTCCATCCTCTGCAGGAGAAAGGAGTCTGCGCCCCTTTTCCACAGCCAGTTACTCTCGCAGACTTTCTGCTGTTGAATGGCATTTCCCAGAGGCTGTCCCGCAGGAGTAAATCCCAAAACATGTCCCACTTACTGTCTTCAGTGGAAGTTTTGCCTGCGCTGGGGCTACAGGACCAGACCTTCAGTTAGTTACAGGATTTTTCTTTTGTCTTAAAATACTCTATCTTTTGTACAAGGAGCTTCCTTCAAGTATAAGTCTGAAATCCTTACTTACGATGCCTAGCTAAATCCCACCAGTACAACTCTTTTTAAGCGTAGTACATCTTAGTTTTGCTTTGTCAAACGATAAACTGCACTTCCAAATAATATTGGTGCAATTAACCTCATTTCTTTTATTGCTTTGTCTTGTCCATGGCACTTGCATTGCAAATATAAAACTGAAAAATAAAATAAAAATGAAAGATTTCTTTAAAGTCTAACTACTGTATGGTTTGTTACAAAACCAAACGTCAAAAGACTGTTTTCAAGAGAAGTTAGTTATTTCTTTTTCCTTTTCTTTTTTCTTTGCCAAACTAATTTAAAGATTAATGCTAGAACTCAAAAAAAAAGGCCATATTTAGCTTTTGATATATTTATTTGTTTTAAAGTATGTGATAAACTTGATATTTTTCTGTAGTCTGTTGAAAGAAGGTACCAAAAAAGAAATTATGTGGAAGAAAGAACATGGTATTAACCAAATATTCTTGACGCTTATTTAAAATATTGATCCAACCAAAGATTTTTATTAATAAAGGGCTTATATTTTGTTAACTCTTGTTTCTGTTGTATTTTGACTTGCAGGAATGTCACTATTTTTAAAATTTGTATCTTATGATAGCTTACTACCGTAGGGCCAAATCCTGCCCGATTTATTCCCACAATAAGCGTTACGCCTGGTAGTAAGCGTTTACCAGCTCAGGCCCACTTACTGCAACAGGACTGGGAGCAGGAATAAATCAAGCAGGATTCTATCCATACATCTTGTTGGAAAAAGTGTTCTTCCTCTCATTCCTTGGTAGCCCAAAAGATCCAGAAGAAAGCCAAATATAAACTACCTATTCTGAAGAGAAATCTTAGGTCAACTTCCTCAAAGGGAATTGAATCTGTAAATACTTATCTGAAAGTATTCCCGACTTAATACTGACATTCCTGTAAATGGTAGAACTGTATCCTGAACGCATACTCACCAGAATTTTTCATTATTTGCTGAAATCATGAAATAGTAACAGTTGCTTATACTTTCTTTTGTACAGTAAATTGTTTGAAACGGAATTTTGTATATAAAAACTGTATTACGACTTAGATAACTATAAAACTCTTTCATGGAATCGTTTTTTAAGAAAAGCAAATATATACTAAATCTGGTTTAGTTCTTTTTTTTTTTTTTTTCTTTGAACCACTTATTTGAAATAAACTTAAATATGCAAGAGTTTCTCCTGTGGGACAGGTTCTCTTCCCAACCCTCCTTGTGCTCTGCGTGTCCAACTGAGTTCTGGTCCATTTGAGAAATACAGTAATTTGTGTTACAGTTTGCCTAAAACTGGATCCGCGATGCCCTTTCCGGTGCTCCTTGTGTACTCAGGCAGCACAGGCCAGAACTCAGATTTGTTTGCAGGGATCGACTACTTCATTTCTAGACATCTTCCTAACAACGTAGAAGGTAAATCTTGGCTTCCAGCTGCTCTAGCTTCAAAATTAAATGAATCCCACCTAAGGTGCATCTGTGTCTGTCGGCATAAAGGGAGGTTTGGCTTCTAGCAGCGGCACAGTCGGCTGTACCATGGACCCTGAATATTAAGTGACGGATCGTAACCTAGGAGCTTCAATTCTCTGCTGGCTTTAGTTATAGGCACTTAGTGGAATGTAAGGTGTAAGAGCATTCACCAAGACGTTTGAAATGGGAAGAACTCTAATTGGTTTGTTCATTTAAATTGAAAAATGTGCTCATTATTAAGAAGAAAATGAAATGGTAGAACTAAAGGGATGGAATTCAGGGATTGCTTCGACTGTGTCTTGCTGAATGTAGCTCTGCAGGGAAGTAGCTCAAAGGCTACATTGTGTAGATCACATTTTGATTGCCTTGTGGGACCTGTACAAGCCAACCTGGGCTCTGAACCTGACTTGCCATTTCCAATTTTTTCTCCTTCTCCCCTTTAGCTGTTCTGTGAGAAGGCAAAGCATGAGGCTTCATACCAATTCTCTCTTGCTAACCAGAAATATTAATGCTCCAACCAATGACATGTAGTTAGATGGTGGGAATTCTGTTCCAAGATAACGGACATGAAAACCCAGAAGCAGGTAAATCACTGCCTAGTTGGTAACTGGTTTGGTTTTGTCAGTTCTTAAAGACAAAATAGACATGAGCTCACTAGATAGGAGATAATGCTTCCCAGCAAGAGATTTGCACTGTGGTTGCGGCACTTTTAATGAAACTTCGGGATGCAAGTAGAAACAAGTTTTGGTTTTGCCAACAGCAAATTTGAAGCAGGATTATGTTAATAAGGGTTCACTGGAAGAGAGAAAAAAACCCCAAAGTTATTCTGGAGAAGGAGCTATCTGGAAGTGACCAAGAAATACCTGAATATATCTCAATGTGACTCACAGGTACCATATGGGCCAGGTTTGATGAAAAATAGCAGTATTTGTATTTGTACAGATACAGCTGAATTCTGTATTAATATGACAGTATCATGAATGTCATGTGTTCAGCCTGTTCTTGACATGCTTCTGCCACAAAATTATAAGTACAAATCCCCATTTCCCTGCCCTGCTTTGATGAGAGATTTAAAAAAAATAATGCCAAAACCCCATGTATCAAATGGCAAAATCATTATACTGGTTTATTTAGTCCAAGAGCAAATGCAGATAATAGTCAGAAAGCTTACACCTGGCAGTGGCTGCATAGACCATTTTTGAGGCATTGCTAAAATACGCTGTTTGCTTTTTGCTACCCAAAGTTTGTGGCAAAGACACAACTTCAGGTGGTGCATCTGAGGAGGAAATCATACCCACGCTATTGTGTCGACAGTATGAGTCTGAATCTTCTGGATTTCCATGTCATTGTGTTTCTAAGATACTGTCTTACAAATATTTTGCAGTCTTAAATAGCTTAAGGGTGAATAAGTCTCAAGTCAAGGCACAGATACATTTCTATTTTTAAACCCGCCGTGCTCTCTGGTCCTGAGCTGTTAATGATTTTTTTGGCTGTTGTGATTTCCAATAAGCAATAATAAAACAATTTACTTTTCATCTTGTTACCTCAGGAGTTTGAACTCTCCTGAAGTTTCGTAGATCACTTGAGTCCATTTATATTTTCCTATGAAGTTTTCAGAGTAAACAACGCTTTTTTTTTCCTTTTGCCCCTGAAGAAACTGTGTATTAAAATTTATATGGATTCCATTCAAACTCTGATTCAATTCTTTTCACATTTGAGTACTATTTATTCCATGACCAAACACAATATGCCATTTTTAGTACAGCAGAGAAAAACTAATGTTCCTTTTTTAACCTCCATCTTTTTTTAGCCCAGCAGGCCTTTCTGAAGCAGCTAACTATTAATGTGGCTTCTTTTTAATTCTAAGCTCTTTCCTTAATTTTTAATGCTATGCATGCCGCCTGATTTGAGGCTCTCCGAAGCCAAAGAAAATATTTCTTTTGACTCCCTTTGACTGTACTGCACTTTGCATGAGACTAAGCATTGCTTATTGAATGATTGGTTCCACTTATAGTAAAAATTTGTGACACTGGGAAGTACTTTTATAACCCGGAGTGTCAGCTGAAGCCAAAATACGTTCATGCAGATGAGTTGTGCAAATAGAGTTCTGCACTCTGTTGTGTTAGTTTCCACGAGTTAAAGGGCTCATAAAATCAAAGACACAGATTCAAAGGTTTTGAGGTCATAGCTTTCACCTTGCTTAGTACCACCTGCAGGAGAAAATTCTTGCCTAAATGGGAAATGCACCGATGCTCATGAGAAAAAAGACTCAAAGGCGATATATTTAGCAGAGTGCTTGTGCTGAACGAACTTAAAAGTGTAACAAAGTCTCTTTTTTTCAGGGGAAGAGCTAAATGCAAGTAGTTAAGCAATCTTTCTTGAGCAGAAGAAATATTATTCCCTATTTTTACTTCTAAATGAAAAAAGAGTGGCCATTGCCTCTAGTTGAAATACAAGAGATGAAGGCTAGGCAAAAGGTGCAACAGAGAAGGGATGAAGAAAAGGCTGATGTTCTCAGGTCCAAGCTAGCCAGCACATCGGCCACAGTTGTTGTTTTTCTGGAAAGAGAAACAGTCGCTTCCTACGGAGATCCCAACCTTTAGGTGGGTTATCAGTTAGCTGATGTTTCCGTAGCAATGCGCAACCTCATCCTGCCAAGCGGGGCACTGCTGTTGTCTTGTGTTCAGATGAAGGCTGGAAGGCTGGGGTCCTTTGGAAGGAAACGGATGAAAACAGAGTAAGAAAGAGAGGACCATCAGTGAGGGCTGGGTGACTATGCCTTTTCCACTGATCTACTGAATTGTAAACAAGACCATGATCCTCGGCAATCAAAACCAAATAATTCCTCTAGGAACACACTTATTTTTAAGGTTGATTAGAACAATTGATAAACTCTCGCACAGCTGCCAGCGTTGAAGTGGGGCCCCAGGTGGTAGAAGCCCCTTGGGTCTGCAGCAGGTGAGTCTCTCGAACCTCCAGGGTGAAGTGCAGGTAAGCGGCTGAGCCGCCTGCCTTGAACCCAGGCGGCAGCGCCGGCACGGGACTCGCAAGCATGGAATTCCCCTCTGTCCTGGTAGGAGCATGTAATTAATTAGATGAGCAGCTCACATTTCTTAATGTGTTAATCTTGAAAATACCTCTGTAGGTAAAGAAGGTAGGTCATTACAAGTAATTAACCATCAAGTGGGAAAATAATAAATCTCAGCAGGCCAGCCTAGCCCAGGTTTAGTGCACAGCCGCTCAGGTCAGCGAGAGACGGTGTGCATAACGAATCGGCTCCACGCTCTGGTGGATTCTGGGCCACACTCCTAGAATAATTTATGTATTTTACTCTACTCGGGCACTGTTGGGAGTGGGAGTGAGTTGGGAGCAGGGAAGGAACAGTGAAAGTCCTGAGAGTAAATTAATGGGAGTTTCAGCTACGTCTTTTTCCTGGCTTCAAAGAGCAAAAGAAACAAAACTGAGAGTCAGTTCTGAGATTCTACTAAACCTCTTCGCTTTTGTCTTTCTGAATTTCACATCTGAAACCAAATTTCTCTGCATCTTTGTGATGCTTGCCTTTTCGCTCTTACTGAAGAGAGCTGCCCAGCTCAGCTCATAATCATCTCTGGGTCTTCTTGTGGGTAAAAAATGACAGTTAATCACTCCCAGGTTCAGGTGCTTGTCAAAGATGTAATGCAGGCTACTTCTGCTTTAAAAAGCCTCACTCCAAAGTTGCTGAATAACAGCAAAGCTGTATCTTTATACGTATATTTGAAAGACAGGACAGGGTGAGCTTGGGTTTGATCTCACATTGCAAGTCGTTTAATTTCGGTTTTATCTCTGAAAAAGAGCTTCTCAAAAAAATAAAACCAGTAGGTGGATTTTTTGAGGGTAGGCAGACAAAGCTGTGGTGCGTGTAACTTCCTTACTTCCTCTAAAGTATACAGACTGTAAGGAAAATACATAAATGCTATAGATTGTATTGTATTAATCCATTCTTATCTCAGTGAGTCACGTGCCTCCATAGACTTTTCATCAACAAGTTTGTGTATGAAAATGAACTCCAAATTATGGCTTAAGACCAATTTGTATCTGGTTCTGCCTACAACACTGTGAACTAGCTCAAATTAAAATGTTTCTTTAGAGAGGAGAAAATAATACTTCCTTCCCTCCTTCCCAAGAATCAAGGGAGGGGGATGACAAAACCAGTTTGCTTTATTTATTATATCTAAATCCCTATGAGTAACTAACCTAGTCATATCCTGTGTCACTTAATGGTTGCATAAAACTCTTCACGTTTTAAAAGGAAATGAGCGCTCCGCATAATAACTGTACTGTGTTTGAGCAGACAAGGCACTCCCTCTCTAATCAGATTTGAAAAAAAACTTACACCTTCCAACTTCAATGACGGTGAGATAATGACTCAGAGGGAAAATACTGTATTGGCACATTCTTGAAGGGAAGAACAAAAATCTACTGATCTTTCCTCTAATGGGTAATTCTACTGCCAGTCACAGATATCTAAGGTAATACTTGTTTTTAGGAAATGTAGCCCCTGTCTTGGTTTGTCCAGTCACTGTAGTGAGTTCACAACATCTGAGTTTAACTCGGAAATCAAGCAATCGTAGCCAGGCTCCTTCATTTATATTTATTAAAGCGAAATCTTCGTAACTCTGGGAGACATTTAGAGGCCGAGGTATTTTCTGGGCTGTGAAGAGGCCATTCTGCAGGCAGGGACACGGCTGGGAAAAAGGTTACATTTTTCATGCCACTTTCTTTACAATGACCAGGTCCAAAGCAGAAGGGATCAGAGCTGGAATATCCACACACACAATAAAATCCCTGCCGCTGCTTTTCCAACTGCAATGCCAGGTAGCAGGGAATTGAGTGCTGCTGTCCTGAGTGAGGAAAGAGGAAAAAACTCTTTCCTTAGGTGGGAGGATGAAGTCCTCCTATAGGACTATTGGCATGCTTGTAAGAAAAACTTCCCAGTGGTGCAAACCAGTGCAAAATTGATCCGTTTTCTGCAAAATAATTCATTTTAAGTTATCCTAACCTTTTTTATAGCTGCTCAGAATGTTTTATTTTCCCATGCAAAGAAGGGGACTGAAGAAAAACACCTCCATTTATTTTCTATCCAAGAAAATAAATCTTGATGTGGTATTTACCTTTTCATGTTTTTATTGGGCTTGGGAACTGGCAATACCGCAGCTCAGGGAAATAAAGAACAAATTTATATACAGATTATTTATGTACAGATTATATACAAATTTATATTCAGAAATTAATTAGCATTAGCTTTCAAGCTTGGCAATGAGAACTGCTGGACTGTTTCCCTGGATGAATAGCAACTTCCAGTTCGTATCCTAACTTCGTTTGCTTCGTTCTCCCCCCGTCACAGAGCCCACCACTCCGCAATGGGGCACCGTCCCCAGTATAGGTTTGCGAGTCACTGGGTCCAAGCGAGTGTTGGACTCACAAATGACTTGAGTCCAGTGGCCATTCACCACCTTTTTTGTCCTCAGGAGGAAATAGCTCAGAATAGCTGAGTCACATGGTAATTCCAAGGTAACCTTCAGAGAGCGGACGCTTCCAATGCTCTACAGCCCAGCTTAGTCTAGGTCCAGCAGGGACTGCGTCGAATAGAAACAGAAAGGGCCCAGAAAGAGATCTGATGATCATTCCCTACTGTTTGGGAAGGTTTTTTATTTCTTCCCGAGCTTATTTGACAATGCCATTCCTGTGCAGACAACCTCGTTTCCTGTTTCTCTCTTTTTCCAAGTGCAAAATTGATGTTGCAGAGCTTAAGTAATAAATACGGTTTAGAGGAATGAAATGTGCCGGTCTAATATATACACATAGCTTTTTTTTGACATGTGAAATGTTTGTCTGAATGATTTCATACTTACATGGTATGATGAAAATTCACTACAAAAATAGGTAAAAAGTCAAGTCAGAGGTTTTTAGCTGGAGAAAATAAACAAAAGTTGACAATTTACCCTTCCCCAAAAGTTAAACTAACTTCTTCTGCCAACAGTAATACAACAGGACTATATCAACAGAATTATATCAACACTTCTTCTGTTTCAATATTAAGTTCAAGCATCTGTTAACAACTTATTGCTTGTTGTTGTTGTTACTTGGCCAAATCTTTTATCTGTATACAACCTATTCATGCCAGAGTTCACTTTCTTTTCAATACTTATTTACTTTTCCCACACTCTGCTTCTAATTTTCTCTCTTTCAACACACAATAATTTGAGATTTCTTACAGGCCCCTTTTGTCAGGGACAGTTTTCTCCTAGGATCCTAAGTCGCTTCACAAATAGTTTCTTTACTAGAGCACTTCTGCACGCTGCAGGAACTGTCTTTTCTTTGCTGAAAACATGCATTTTAGGATTTTGCAAACAATGGATGAGAGGCGTTGAATAAGTATATTAAGAAATGCTATGGAAATCAGTTTATTCACCGTGGGAGTAAAAAAGCAAGCAAGCAAAAAAACCCCATTACTGCTCAATTCAGCTAGCAGGGAGGGGTTTGTATTTTTTAAATACTGCTCTTACCTTGAAAACAACAAAGAAAACCTGAGATGCTCCTAATTCCCTTGAAAGAGAATGGCAGATATAATAAAAGAAGTCTACAATGCACTAGACCTCAAAAGAGAAACAATTTCTCAGCACTAAGACAGGATTAAATACGTCTAGTCTGTGCCAAGAAATTTGTCCAACCTGCGTCTCAGAACTGTCAGGGATGAGGATTTTAAATTCGCCCTGGGTTATTTGCTGTTGACTTGTCTGATGAGTTAGAAAAGTTATCAAAGCTGCTTCGTTTAAAAACACCGTAGCTCCCGAGTACCCCAATTTGTATGGAATTGTGCAACTAGAAACTGCATCCCATCACGTTTCTCATTACTTGGTCAGAAAGGCAAGGCTACCCCCCACTCCAGCTGAGGGCTTTTGAGAGCACCACGCAGTCCACTCCACGTAGCATCAGCACGTAGACTCCTCTTACCACAATGGAACGGCTTGAGTTTTGATTCCACCTCCACTCTATGGATATTCCCCTTTTTCCTTCCACTCACTACAAAACCCAAACAAACACCCCTTTGACAATTCTACCTCCCCCCTTGACAATCAGCCAAGCCAAACTAATAAGTAAAGAAACAGCAGTAGACCAGCAAGCGCTCCTTGACTCAATTCCAGTTTCTGTCTCTAAAGACACCAATTGACTATCTTGTCATCCCGCATATTATTTAAAGTGACTACACCATTGAGTCTGTCAAGATACAGTCGTGATCCATTGAGTCTTTCACACCTCTCTGTTCTGTAAAACCAGGCAGGAGGTTCTACAGAAGCACAGACTTTGCACCTTAGAAACGTGGGAGCAGAGCTCTACTCATACCAGTGATTTAAGCTTTAAACGTATCAAAGGTAAGCAAAGTACACACAAAGCGGCAGGTATGTGGTCAGAACAAAAGCAAAGAAGAAAAATACATGTATTAACACTGGAAACCCTACCAGTGTGTGCAGCAGCGCTCGCTGTGGGCCTCAGAAAGGAGAGAGATTTCTTTCAATACCTGCATCGCCATCTCTGGTTTGAGCGTGCCGTGTACTGGGCTGAAGTAGCTACGTTGCAACCAGCGCTGGAAATCGTTAGATTAAAACTGCTTCTGGTGTGCCAACAGCAGGCTGTGAGCACATCCCTTGTTAGAGAAGACGGGCTGCCTGGAAAGAGAAGGCAAGCTATTAATGTTTACAGACAGCTATTTGTCATATGAAGAGTAAGTTGCTTGACAGTGACAGAGAAAAGAGCCATCAAAGGTGGGTTCTGCAGCTGGTATACTTTTTAATGAGCACGAGTAGCAAATCAGCTTACACCAGAGGGATTGCAACACCTGCAGAAACAGCCAGACACTTCCACAGCCCCACAGCAGATCACAGTAGGATGCTGGAGCGAAGAAGAGGGGCTGATGTTGCCTTGGCTGGAAAACACAAAGCACCTCCTGAAGGTTCCACGCACAGTCACCTCGGTCACCTGTGGTTCAGTACAGCCACGCACATTTTACCAAAACATTTACTATTCAGGGAATGTGCATTAATCTACTGCTTTTTAAAGCAGCCGTTTAAGAAGTCATGAACCCTCCCAAACAACCTTTCAGCCACCCCACGTTTATTCACGTAACGTGACGGTGTGAAGACCCCACGAAGGGCAGCCACACGCTTCGCCGTTTCGTGTCTGCAGTCTGTTTTGTTGCCTGACTGTCCTGGTGACCGACACCTCACGGAAGGCTCGGCAGAAATGAATCTTCCTTTGCTCCTGGCCCTGTTCCCCCAGGGAAGAGCATGAAGTCAAAAGGCGCAGGGTGAAACACTCCCAGGCTTCGAGCTCCCTCTGCAGTATTTTGCAATGAATGGTCTTGCCTCAAGAAACCTCTATTTGGTTGGGAACTGCATCATTTATAGTACTTATATTTCTGGGAAACTTCCACTGAAATCTGAGCTGGCCTAATAAATCACCTCTATTAAGTTTTATTCTGATGTGGAGCGGTTATGATCTGTTGACCTTGGCAAATGCTTTCTTTGCTAAAGCCCCGTGAACTGTTTTCAAAGGAAATAACAGGAGGAAAGCACGTTGCTTGGGTATTTTCATATATGTGTCAAAGTAGAGTTAACGGGTCACATTCAGACATCATAAAAGGGACTGCTAAATCACTATGCCAGGCATTAGGAGGAAGTTTAAAAGCACCCAAGTGATGATTTATATCTCAATTAAATGATGATTTGTATCTTTTAGTTCCACGTTTGTTACTAATTTAGACTCCCTTAGAATTACGCTGATGTATGGAATTATTGTCACACCTCCTTGTACATCAGTGCTGAATCTGGCCACTAAGTTCCTGTGAACCTATTAAATTCTCAGTTGATGCTGCTTTCAATTGCATGTCAAAGGAGAGAGAATAAAGGTATAAATTACACCGATTTAGACCTTCTTCACAGACCTGCCTCTGAGATCAGCCAGCTTCCATCACCAGGCACAAGCTATGCACCATGTGATTTAGTTCCTCCCGTTTTGTGGAGTCATCTTCCTTGGCAAAATTAAAATGACATTTTACTTAACTGGATTTTATACTTCTTATCTGGTTACTAGGGCTTACATTTACTTTCTAAATTAATCCACGTGCTGCAAATATATTTCTCCTTGACATGCCACTACCCTTTTTATTAATCTTCTTTCCTTCAGTTTAAAGCATATCCAGGGCTGCAGAAAGAAAATACATCTCTCAACTCAGGTACATCTCATCCCAGCTCAAATTCTCAGTGCCAATTCCTCTTGCTATTTACTCCGCAACAGGTGAATTCCCTCCAATTGGCAGCATTTAGGGACTACACAAAAAAGCTCTCTTTTAAACAGGTTTTTACATTTCATCTGAGAGTAACATGCACGTAAACTGCTTTTTAAGGTTGGCACGACTAGATGCCCTGTCATCTTTCCTGGATAAGGAACATAAGGGGAGGGGGGGGGGGCAGAAAGGAAGGTGATGGAAGTCACCGATTTATTGTGAATTTTGGGATTATCTGGTTAAAATCAAAGAAAATATTGCTAACGCTATAGCAAGATGATGATTTTAAGGGAATGCTTACTTGGAGGAAACAAGGCTGCCCAATGTTTGTATAATCTGCGAGGATTATGTGGGAATCTTGCACTGAGTACGAAATATGTATTTTATCATTGTGCTCACTGCTGTGGATGCACCGGTGGGCTTTGTACATGTAGCCAGTTCCATACATCGCCCTTCTTGATCACATGTAGGACTAGCTCTGTGTAACACACTCAAACAGGATGCTGAAAAACCCAGCAGCTTTATCTAAGGAGGGCATGTGTCTGTAGGAGTTTTAGAAACGTTTTGGGAGTCAGAGTTGTTCCTCACATTGGAAGGCGAGGCTGGAGGAGGAGATGCAGAAAATGGTAAAGCTTAAGCTCACGTATCTGAGACAGCAATCTTTTTATGACAAGGACTGTACGTCTGGTTGTGTGTTGCAACAATAATAAATCAAGGGCTGCACTGGAAACAATTTAGTAATGGAGCAGCTTGGGGAATCAACATGCCGGCATTCACAGGGAAAACCCTGACATGCGCTGCGAAGAAAAAACATTACGTTTTTTTCTGAACTTCACAGACCTACCAAACGATGCGCTGAACTTAAAACTTTCCCATTTAAGAGTTCACAACCTTTCACCTTGTCTAAAAATTGCCTTCAAAATAAAAGGACTTAACACTTGCCCTATTTCTTCCCTTTTAAAGGTCAGGAGTTACTTCATGTCACAGTTAATCTCTGCGAGGAACAAAGGCCAGGCTGCCAGCCCTGTGCTGCCGGGGAAAGGCAGGGGGTCTCAGCCCACACAGGGAGGGCAGGGGCCGCTTTCCCGGGCAGTCGCCAGGGAGGGATCAGAGTGAACAGGGTCTCTTTGGGAGCGGGACTTTCATGCAGCCTCTCCTGCTTTCTCAAGCGAGTCCTTTCATCCTTGTATTTCCTTTTTCTCTTTTGAAAAAAAAAACAAACCCACAAAACCCAACACACGCAAAACATGATGTTTGTAGGTTTAGGTGTCTCACAAGAAGGTCAGTAATTGTGTATTAAACTGGGAACCTACACTACCGCCAACTTCGGGCTCGGCCGAGGCTGAGGCGGCAGGGCCTGGCCCCGCTCCCCCCGCAGCAGGAGACCGTTCATGCCGAGCTCGGCTCCAACACACCTTTCGGATGCGGCATCGCAAAATAAGCACGTTCGTGCCCGAGAGGCTTTTGAGCACCGCGCGGGTCCTGACACCAGCCGAGGCGGCGGCGACATTGGGACGCGTCCGTGACAGGGCGCTCTGCTCGGCCGCCATCTTGTGGAAGGCGGGGTGGGGGGAACCCGCCGCCGCTGTCACGTGACTTCCGGGCAAGGCCGCCTCCGGAGCGTCGGGGTCAGCGCTCCGCCATCGCGGCGGCGCCGGGGCTGGGCTCGGCGTGGTCTGCCCGCGCCCTCTGGCCTGCCGGGAGGTGGCTCAGGGAAATCGGGATCGCGGGCCGCCCCCGGAGAGCGGCGACGGGAGCCCGCCAGCTTTCCCGCGCCGGCGGTGCAGGCCTCGGCGCCATGGATCCGTTTTTGACCCTGCTGAACTCCTTCTCCGCCAGCTTGTCGGACGCTGAGCTCGCCTCCCTGAAGTTTCTCTGCCGGGCGGTCATTACCAAAAGGAAGCTTGAGTCTGTCCAGAGCGGCAGGGATCTCTTCGGCTTCCTCCTCGAGCAGCAGCTAATCGCAAGCGACAGGGTGTCGTTTCTTGAGGAACTGCTTAAGAACATTAAAAGAGAAGACCTGGTCTGCCAGCTGAAGCAGTTCGTAGAGGAAGGGGGAGTTAACGCTCCCGATGATCAACCAGATGTGCATGAAAGACGTAGGTGGATTATTTTATATATTTTTTTAATTTCCTCCCTACCCCCAGGAAGCCTGTAGGCAGCCCCTCCCGCGAGCGGTGTTTCTGCTAGGAGCTGCTGCGGGGGACTGTGCCCTGCCCTGGAGACTCGCTTTGAGGGCAGCACATGCTGTGAACAGCTTTGGGGAGTGGCAATTTTTAGTTCCCCTCCTTTTTTTTTTAATCGAATGGTCACTTGGAAATTGTGCTGCTGTGTACGTGGGATTCGGAGTATATCCAGCAGCTTTTGGGTCACATGGTGTGACCTTTCAGTGTTCGCGATGCAGCCAGACTAGTGGTATTTTGCTAAAAAACCCCCTCAAAACGATAAAGTTTTCTTCTTTTCTTAGTAAATGTGTCAGTTACGATGTATTTCTGCTGTTTCAGGTCTTCAGAAAGCAGCTATTGAAGTCATATGTGACAATGTTGGGAAAGACTGGAAAATGCTGATGCGAAAACTTGACATGTCTGAAGTGAAACTGGAACAAATAGTGGTGGCCAACCCGTATAACTTGCGTGAACAGTTGTTTCAGTCACTTCGGGAGTGGCAGAAATGGAAGGGAAGAGATGCGAAGGTGACTGACTTAATAAAAGCTCTTCAGGACTGTCATTTGAAGTTGGTGGCAGACAAAGTTGAAAAGAAACTCTTGCAAGTGAACGCTGAAACCAGGTGAAATCTATGTAAAAACACTTCCGTGTCCCACAGATGAAAAAAACTAAAAGTGCCTTCTACTCTTCTGAACCAAAATCAGTATCGTTGGTTCTGTTACTTATTCTGCCATTAATTTATTTGCATTAGCAGGTTGATTTGTGCTCAGACAAAGATTAACATAAAACCAAATTCTGGTCAGGTAATGCATTGTAGTTTGATGCTTCTTTTAAGAGATTTTTAACTTAGAAGATCTGAACTCTGTTTTGTAGAAATTCTCACACTTTTCTTCTACTACCCACCTGAAAACAAGATTTGCTTTACTGCAGCTACTTGTCAGATACATCTTCTCTGGAGACACATCCCCGGGATGCTTCTGAGGCAACTGTAATTTAAAATTTCTTGGGGAAGTTGGATTTTTTTTTTTTTTTTTGTGGCCTATTATAACTGTACTGTGAAAGGTGGAAGGAGTAGATCTCTTAGCTGTGTACTGGGGTTTTTTTTTGAGTAACGTAAGATAGTATCTTCCATAACTTGTCAAATAAATTTCCTCTCTGTAAAAGGATACTAAGACAACTGTAACCTCAGGCTCTAAGACTGCAGCGCAAGAGGGCCAGTAACTATTGTGCTGGCAGAAAATGCGCCCAGGTTGAAAATTAACTAATTGAGATCGAATGTCTGTATCAAGTGCCTTTATCATCCTGAAGGAAACATTCTTGTGAAACTATCAAAGAAGTTGGGTGTGTCTTGGATGTTTCCAGCAGCCTCTTTTTACCGCCCTGAATGTTTTAAGATCCTTTACTAGGAATCCCTTCAGAACCTGTATCACAGAGTCTGGTTATGTCTGCTGGAAGTTGCAGCTCGCCTCATAAGTAAGCTGCAGGTGTCTGCTCTTGGGTAACAAAAGTCTGTACTGTAACAAAAACCTAGAAAACAAATCAGTTTCTTTTTAGTGGAGGGATGTGAAAGCCTACTGAGAGCAAATATATAGAGTACTGATTTTCCTCTAGCGATACGCAGTGAAGATTGGTTGTCTTTTGCCATACTTTGTTCTCTTTGAAGGTTGCTCCAGATCCAATAGCTCTTCCAAGTCCTCTACAGTTTTTCATTTCATTCCCACCCCTTTACATTTTTTGAAAGTGATTGTAAGCAACTCGCAGAGGAAAGAGGATTTATGAACAAGACCAGATTCAGTTTTCAGATTTAATTTGGAACAGACTTGAAAAAATGGCCTTCACGCCTAACCTAAGACTGGAAAAATTGCACAAGCTTCAAGGCATGCAGGGCTGTAGAGGCCCCTGGGGACTATCCTCTGTGCAAGGGGGGGAGAGTTCTCAGAAATCGTTGTTGCTTGAGTGAGTAGGACTGTGTGTGTGTTACTGCAAGCATCCTTCTAACTACATAAATAGATACTTGAAGAGGAGAGGCTTCTTTTTTGCTACTGTACCTGTGGGGCTTTCAGCTCCTTTCAGGTTCTTATCACATGGTGCCATTGCTGTGAAGGCCGGGTGTCAGCATATAATGTACCACTACTCTACATAAATGTTGTGAAATTGATAATTTTCGAGTTTTTGTTGCAGTTGGTGCTCCTAGTTTAGGTGATGACACTTGAATACTTGAGTCTGATGCTTCCTTTAAGAGATTTTTAACTTGGAAGCCCTAGAAGTTAACGGAAACTGCTGTAAAGCGGACTTAGGTTTTTATCAAGGTTTTTCCTTAAGTGATTCTCAGAAGTATTTTTCTACTAAATATCAGTGATAGTATCCAAGCAAAGGAGCCGTGGGTAATACAGAAGTTTCCACTTGTCAGCCTTTTGGGCAGGTACAGTTTTCTAAGTAGTTGCT
This sequence comes from Chionis minor, assembly GCA_013398295.1. Lineage (NCBI taxonomy): Eukaryota > Metazoa > Chordata > Aves > Charadriiformes > Chionidae > Chionis > Chionis minor. Next base: position 328,365 of record VZSF01001882.1, read on the forward strand.
CCAATACCTGTTGGTATCCATTGTCAATTCCACACTTCCAGTAGGAGATACAGTGCTGCACGTCAGCTAAATGACTAGCTCAAATGTTCTGGGAGGGTTTTGTTTAATAAACATGGTCTTCATCCTACAGTATTTAAAGAAAATGATCACTTCGGACTCTTTCCCTTCATGGCTCTAAGCAATCTTTGTGAGCAGAGGGAACTGAAGTCAGCAAGATGAGTTCTGTTTGTGGTGAACCAGCTCTGCATGAGTTCCAAGTTCAATCTGTCCACAAACATGTTTTTCTTATCCATTTGTAATAAGTCTTCTGGTTCAAATAAGATACACTTATCTGGAATATGAATAGTAGTATACTGCCTGTTGCATATAACCAGGGTATTTTAAGAATCGATAGGCATAACTTGTTAGTTGTAGCTGAGCGCTCATCAGCTACGAGAAATATTCTTCCTCAGAAGATAAAAAGCCTCGTTTCTTTAAGGATTTATACATAGCAGATATTTTACTCTGTATGAAAGCAATGACCTAGATTGCACCAATCTGTTCAGTACCTCAGGGCCAACTTAAAACTGTTTTTATTAGAGATTAAGAAGTTGACTATATGAGTACAAAATCAAGTGGAACAAACTGGAACAAAGGGAACAAAAACTTTTTATTGGGGGGGGGTTAAGAGAAAAGGGTGCAATTTGTAAGGAAATGTGTTGTGATCTATAGCAATCTTTTATATTCAAATGAAGTATTTTGGACTAACATGCATATTTTTATAACACATTCAGATTTTTTTATTGTATAATTTTGTGCACATTTCATTAAAAAATACTTCCTTAAAAACAAAAGAAATGGAACTGGTTTTTTATATTATGGGATTGGTGTCTGTGATGAGCTCTCTGATTGGGAGCAGATAAATGTTAAGGACAGTTTTAAAGCAAGAAGTGGTGCTAAACAGGTGTTATGTTACCAATGTCCTTCTGGGAACATTTGGAAAAAAAAAAAAGGCAAAAAGCTTTGTTATTGAATTTCTCAGAAGTGCTAAAAGGGTTCTAGTTTTCTTAGCGGGAATAGTGTTTGACTGCTGTCACTCAGGGAAATGTAAGAGAGAAAAATTCTCTGCGAGCCCTCAGGGCCTTAAAATTGAGTCGCCGTGCAGCGAATGCATTGGGATATAAGCGGCCTGTGAGTAAGTGCCTTACAGTTGTTTTCTCTGCTAGTCCTGCTGGGGTAAGGATGTTGTATTTGTTTTACAATTAATTAAAAGCACAGCTTATGGCTTATTCTAAACCTGTTCAGGCTTTTAGAAGAAGCTTCAGTGTTCTGTGAAGCATATACTGGCACTGAAGTCTTAACACGCACTTAAAGCTTCAAAGGCGTAACGCAACTTAATTACTTGTTTTATCAAATTCTCTATGACACTCTGCAAGAGTACCTGCCTATGAGGAATTGCTAAAACCTTTTCCTTTTGGTCCCTTGAGAGTTTTCTTTCCTTACAGCCTCGAGAAAATAACACATCAAAACATGCTGAGAGTCAAAAGTGTCATCTCAGGAGAATTCTGTTTTGGAGGATTGTTTTCCCATGTCACTTCACACTTCACTGAGTACTTGCTTGCCATTTCCTACGATTTTTTGAAGATATCAATTATATATTGCATATTAAGTTTGGGGGCTTTTAAAATTACATTATTTTCATCACTGAGTTAAAAGAAGATTTTTAGACTGTTAATTAAAATTCCTCTTATGCAAATTGGTTGCCATGAATATTTCAAATTCAATGCTTTGTTTTCCTTTTTCTTCATCCCCCAAACACAAGCAGCTGTATTTCCTCCAGCCTTTGTTTCGGTCCTAAAATTATTGGCTACTTTATGAAATTGTTTCATTTAATTGTCTAACCCAAAAAGCTTAGTAACACATGCTGTATCTCCGAGTTTGCTCTGGCACTCAGCATGTTCTTAATTCAGGCTTTCTGGTTGAGTATTTTGCAACTTAGTTTTATTTCTAATTGCTGTCTTTGCTTCTTTCACAATTAGCAAAAGGTGGTTTGTGCTATTCTTCCCATTCCCTGTATGGATCACCTATGTCCCTAAAATGTGTTCCAGCGTGGAAAATACTTTTCTAAGTTTTTTTCCCCTCTTTGATTTATGACTTCTTTCTTCTGCCAGTGTTTTTATTGCAAGGATGCACTGGTAGAGCTACGAAAGCCAGTTTGCTGTTTCAACTGTATACCATAAAAATAGGAATTGTGGGGGTGAGAGGAGGGATAGGGGAAGGAGTTTCGAGTAAAGGTTCAAGAACTTTTGAAGAATTTATCTTTGTCTTCATAAAAACGTTCGTAGCTGGGGATTACTTAACATTAAGCGGGTGTGTTGCAATGGGTTCTGGGAATGGTGGGTTTAGAGGAAAGGAAGCACAGCTTTACTCAGCTGCTGGGAAAGCACAGATTAATGCAAGCTTCTGCGTGGGAATCTGTGCAGAATAAACTTACAGGCACTCTTAACCATGAAACAGGCATAAGTTTCCTCCACAGAGCTGTTTCTGCTACTGTTTCATTCGCGAGAGCATCATGCATTCGTTTCTTACAACAGACTAAAAATAAAATTACACAGACATGTTCTTGTAAAATTTGATGTAATATACGCTATTAAAATATCTCAAATTGGTAATACTGTTTGAGTTTAAATTCAGTAATTGCTGTGATTTGATCAGAGTTGGAAGTTAAAAGCTTCTTCATTGTTTTCCAAATATGCTGTGTGTACAGTTGCTCTCGTGTGGGTGGTAACGTGCCTTTCCTTTCTTCCAGCTTGGGGGTTTGGTTTGTCAAAGAGAAGGGTAACGCTGTGTTTGTGCAGGTCACAGGACTCGAGACAGCTTTCAAAATAACCAGCTATTGTAGCCAAGTGAAGGGGGTTTTATGTATTCTCTAAGGTTCTGAAGAGATTGGTATATAAAAAATAGCATCTGTAAACGAGGTTTTGAGGATTACATCTCTGCTGCGACATAGTAAGTACCTTTGCTAAGGAAAACGTCTTCACGTCAACTTTGTATGTGTCGTGTTTCAAAAAGTTATCAGACTGGCGTTTTTATTTTCTTCCTAGTGTTCAAGCCTTCAGACCAGGCTCTCGTGCTCTGTGAACCTACACATAGAGAAAATTGGACCATCATCATCAGAGATGTAAAACCATCCAACTGGGATTTTCTGTGGTAGGTATTTTATTTACAGGTGAGCCTGGTTTTACATAAAGCAATGAACTTGCAATTAAAGATGTTGACTGTTTTTAGGATGTTGTTTTCTTTTCCGCTTCTTAATTCTGTTAATCCTGTTGATCCCAGCAGGACTGTTAAGTTCAGAAAATAATTTGCAGAATTTAGTAAGTGAGTGCTTCTTGTTGCGCTCTAACTTTTTAAAGCATTTTAACAGCAATTCTGCAAGTGCACACACTATACCTGTGGCAAAGATTTGTCCAGAGGGATGTTTGGAGACTGCGTTTCTGTACAAAAGTTGTTAAGTGATTTTTGTATGCAAAGCTGGTACGAGATTTTAGGTAGCAGCGTATAGACCGTGAGAAAGGTTTGGTATAAAAATTAAGCTACAAAACTTTTCGTATCATTAATACGAGGTTTTGAGTATTTGCGGACTTTTCACTTTAGAGTTTTACTCAAAATTAGCTCATCTTTTTCCCATTCTTTTTCAGAATTTGTGCTATTTGTTTTAAAAAAATAACATTTTTAAGGAATAGGTTGCCACATCTGTTAAATAAAGAAGAATTAAATATGTGAACAATTGAGCTAAATGCTTATCTTTTCCCCCTCCCCACCAGTGGTCTCCCTGCGAGGTGCTTCCTGTCGCTTCTAGGCATATTGCCAAATTTTGAAAAAAGGTGCAGAGAAAATGTGAATTAAAAGCGTGCAGCACCTGGCAGGTCTGGGCCCATGGTTTCTGGGATCCAAATCCTGTATTTATTTTTTTCTTTATGTTACATTCATTGTGAGCAGAATTTAGTCAGAGCTTCCTGGCTGTAAAGTCCCTAATGTGGGAAACCCTGGAGAGCCTGAATTACCCCCAAAGCCATTATTCCCCTGGCAACCGCCGTGCACGGCAGTGCATGGGGCATGCGGCTGCAGCATGCTACCTTCTGGCTATGCCAGCCAGCTGAATAATGTTTGGAAGCTGTTACTAATTGTGAGATTTGCTGCAGTCTCTTAGCTGGTGACCATGTAAAAAATCCAAGCTTCAAGTGCAGGAACGTCAAATGAAATTTCTGGACTGAATTCTCTCCTTTTGGTTCCGCTGCCCCATTGGGACAGGGCGCACAAGAGAGCGCAGGGCTACAAATCAAGAAACTTACTTTCAACATTTTTCTAACCACCACTTTAGCACATGGCACTTTCATTTCTGTATCCAGCTTGAACAGTAAAATTGAAACTTGTGTGTCTCACTGCATGTTTGTGCATGAAGTAGCTAATATATATGCAGATGAATTAAAACTTACTTAGAGCTAAAGCCAACAAAGTGTACATTTCTAGCTAACGGCTACTTGCAGCTTTGTTATATACCACCTAAATAAGTTATTCACTGTGGACCTGCTCATACAATATTCTGTAAAACATATTCTACTTTTTACAAAAAAATAGTACTTTGATGCTAAAGAACCTAATATCTCCGCACAGTATGTGTGATCCTTTAAATCAAAGTGTCAAATTCCACATCTGGCCTGTGAATTTTAAGGGATATTAAATGTTTTAGTGTATCTTAAATGACTGTATTTATAAGGCCCTTCAGTCTGTGCCAGTATTTTTTCCTTTCGTTTCCTGGAACTTCATATTTACCAGCCCTGATTCACTGCACTTTATTTGCGAGACCAAATGAAACTGAATGTGTGAATAAGAATTTAAACCCCTTAGTTTCATGTTAGACAAATATAACGAAACTGTAACATGAGTAATACCTTAATGTGAGCAAGAGGCCGGCACAAACGGTGGGCTTTGATCATAAGAGTAACTCTGTGGATGGGACCCTCATTTTCCATCCTGTATTCAGTACACAGACGAAATGCTGGGGAAGGAAGGTGTCCAAGCCACTTCATGCTTAGCTGAGATCCCAAAAAGTCCTTGAGCTCCTCAGCACACGTAACTGATGCTTGTGCTCCCTACAGCTTCTCTGGGTAACCAAAACCAGCTGGAGCATGGCATAGGATACTCTGACAATGATTTTCTCCCTAAGACTATCTCCTCCTTTCTCCTCATGTTGCTTACAGCGGGAATGGACGTGGGAATCCTCATCAGAGTGAGAAATCCTCAGCCCTAGAAATTCCTGATTCTCCAGTAATCGCCTCTACCGGATAAGCTACCGAGTAAGGACCAGATCATTTTGCAGCCTGAAAACCAAAGACAGATTCCACACGTCTTTACTTCCGTGAATTAAGGTTTGCAGAAGCGTCTAGACCAACAGTCTCAAAGTAGATATCATCGCAAAAACAGCTGGAGTACTTAACTGATTTTAATATTAATCAGTACCTTTGAAAATCCCCTTTCACACATAATGTAATGCCATTGTTTGTGCATTTCCTAGGTTAGTATTCTTACTGTTTTGTAGAATAGCATTATTAGAGACACTTGCATTTAGGTTGAATTTATTTTTTAAGGGTGACTTTTCAATAGTTGGTGACTCAAATAGGGTTGTGCCATGTCTTTGGCCTCACCAGCAAAGTCTGATGCCTGTTGCTCAGGTCTGAGTGGTGGAGAGCTCAATTTGTTTTGCGAGGTCTGAGAAGTCTCTGCAGGCTAATTCAGAGGAACTGGGGTAAGAATTATGGAGAAATTAGATCAGCTTCTTTTATTTAAACAGTACCTGAGGTGCCCCACAGGCTTGTCCCATTTTCTTCTTTAAAAGGTTACTTTTATCCCTTATCTCCCGCCTGCAAACTCATCCCCTCCCCCCCATCATTAAATGTTGAATAATTATAACACACAAGCCTGAGGGAGGACAAACAGTTGTTTTCTTGGTGGTTTGAAGAGGACTTTGACATTTCTTGGATCATCCCTGGTTATTCAGCCAGCCTGTTTCTGTGGTTTTTAATGTATTCAATAGGATATGACAACCTTAGCGAGGGAAAAATCGGCAGGGATGGAATTGCCAAGGTACCTGTAAGCAGGTCAGGGAATATCCTGTTTTTGAAACGTTATCATGTCAAATGTTACAGCAGCAGTGGCAGCTTCCTGTTTTTTCCATGCAAAGAGAAGTAATGGGGAGCTGCTGGCTGAAGAACGCTGCCAGCTTCTTTCAGTCACATATTTAGGTACTACAAAGGTGGCATTATTAAAGACAAACAAAACAAAGCCTCTAATCATGCAAACAAACTGAACCCTCGGAGCTGAAAAACCCTTCCTTTGTGCACTCATAAACCTTGCTAGGAACTAACTGGTGTCCACATACGTATGCTTTTCCCCAGTATTTTGTCTGCAAACTGAGAGAGGTAAGAGACACTATCTCTATGAGCACTTAAAATTGGGAGTCAGGAACCTTCCCCATTGCTCCTACTGGGCATCCTGATCTTCCTGCAGAATGATGATAAAGCAACCCAATCCAGCAAAACACCGCTGCATTTGGTACCTAAAACAACCCAATCCAGCAAAACACTGCTGCATTTGGTACCTAAAACTTTAAATTGTCACTGTAGATTTTGGCTGGCATAAAATTTGGTGATTCTGTTTAGAGCAAAAACCTGGTACTATGGAACTTCTTTTTCTGATAGCACTTATACTGAATATTCCCCTTTTAGCTGAATATCCATGGATATGTTGCAGGTATGTACTTATGCAAGGAACATTACTGTTTGTATATCGTTTAAAGATATATTGGAATCAAACTTGTGCCATGTAATTTGGTGAAAAAAACCCCTACGGTTTATTATGGGAGACAATGAAAGTGTTGGATACGAAAATGATGTGCCTCCCAAATGCTGATATGCTTGTGTATGTGCATATATACACATATATCTCTCTGTGTATATAGCCTGTGTATATATATGCATACATACACACACCCTTAAGTAAAGTTATTTGATATAATCTGGAAAACAAGACTTTCCTGACAGGGCTATTTCTCAATACTGCTTCTCGAACTTCCATCTACCACTTATGAGCTCTATAGCATCTCTGTAAGGAAATACATCCCTATGACAATCTCCAGAAGCAGCCCTAGTTTTGCTAGAAACAACTGTGTTGTATTTCTGGGCCAACACTAAATATTAAGTACAAATTCAGGGCCAGCTGCTGCGCCTTCAAGAGGCAAAGCAAAAGTGATTTTAAGCCATTGTTTTAATCTTGCAGATTTAAATGCAAGAGTTGGCTTAATTCCTAGTCTGCATTAGAGCGGTCATCAATTATTATAATTTTCAACATTTTCCTTCAATCTAATATTTTGGGTGAATATGAAATCTGTGGTGCTATTTTCTTCCCTGTTACTTCTGCTCTTGCAGGCAGCAGCTGCAAACACCAAAGAAATGATTTAACTGGCACAGTGCAGTTTAGAAACAAACTACCTGACCAAAGCGAACGGAAGAATCTTTCCCTCCTGTTCTGCACGCGCTGTCATGGTGCCCCTAAATGATTACAGCAGAAAATAGGTGAGTCCCTGTCATTTCAGTCTTTGGCGTCACAGGTAAAAACTACAAAGAATGAGTTAGCGCCAAGTTCCTCGATGGCTTTTATGGCAAGGGCAACAGTTCACTCGACCGAAACTGCCAAATTAATCTCGCCTCGCCTAGATTTAATATTACACATTCTTATATGAAGAAATGTGAATGATTCCTGGAAGTTTTGGGTATCGGCAGTTAAAATTGTTTAAGGGACAAAGGGAAATTATAAGTTTATTTGGATTTGCAAGAGGATCTGACCTGTATTTGCAGGACTGACCGATTGATTGTATGTAACATGAAAGGAAAAAGTGACGAATATTCCTCTAGTGCTTTGCGCAAAAGCTTAAGTGTATTGTCGCAGCTTAATTTACAGGCCTAAGCTAGAACCTGTTCATGAGTCAATATTTGTGTTGACTCTTTTAAATGTGAATTACAATGCAAACAGATGGTACGGTCAAAGGGTCTTTAATATGACCTGTGTTCAGGAGAACAAGGAATTTAGCTTTGAAATAAATCATTTGCCTAGCTTGTTATGGCACAGATAATAATGTCAGGTCTGCTGTTTTTTCTATTCAGAGTTATTCCCCTTTATATCTTACACGTGGCTTTCAGCTATTTCCTAAATTTTTTTTTGTTACACTCACTTTGTTTAAGGATTAACTTCAGACAATGACAAGGCTTTTTCAGCTTTTGTTCACCTTCCTAGAAATAATGATTTCTTAACCAAGAGCAGGGAGAGGACTACCTTTCATACCTCTTTCTCTTGGTTTTTCTCTTGTGAGCTACATGTCATGTAATCTTACTTTCAGCAGCTAGATTGTAAATGGCTTTTTATTTAATAACTGCCATTAATTAATTGTAATTTGACAAAAGCTATGTAAATACCTCCATACAAAGGAACGAGGCATTCAGGCAAACAGAAAAAGGCAAAAAGAAACCTCACGTGACTAGGAGTATTGTCTGGGACAACACAGGGACAAATCTTTTGTAGTAGCTAAGATGAGTCAAAAGAATACATGTGAAGACTTCAATGGCAGCTGAGGACACGCTGGGTCAAACATCAGGTGAAGATAAACACACCCCTATAAGATGCTTGAACTCAGAGGAGTGACCCACGGGGATCAGTCGAGAAGCGCAACCTGCTTTGTATAAAGCCTGACTCCACTTAGAGCAGGGAATATGAACTGCGGTGGTGCTCCTGCTCCAAAACCTCCCTGCGAGGGGGGGTGTGCCAGGAAGCCATTTTCACTGTCCTCCCTGCTGTCACCACTGCCGTCTCCGCAGGACACCGCTCTGCCGTGAGCTTCTGTACACACCACTGCAGCGTGGGTACCGCTGCACACACAAAGCCAAACCTCATCTGGGATGTGGCACTTATGTCTTTGGGACAGAGGGAGAGCCATGTTATGCCAATATCAAACAGGAGATTAATATAATTGCTTATGGCAGCATTAGCTTCAGCTGTAAGTACTGCTAGCGAGTAGCTCTCTGAAGCTGTGTATGTCTCTGCTCTGTTCTTAACAACAGATTTTTATTTTTTTTTTCTAGAAGGAGATGCAGAAATTGGCCACTTCAGTGGAGCTTCAGTTGTGTAATTGAGAAATTATACACCAGGATATCTTAGCAGCACTAACATTAAAATTTCAGACAGGAGCCCCAAAACTGCCTTTCTTTAAGGGAAATGGGAATCCAGCGGTAGGGATAACCTGTGCAAGCAGGGTGGTGCAGAGGCAGGTACTGCTCCTGTTGACAGAGAGGATGCTGCTGGCGTCCTGCCTTCTCCACGAGGCACTGCCAGTTCTCTGTGCTGCACCTCTTGCCCAGGTCGCGTGCTGCATGCTCTGGGTTTACGGATTTGCAGGAAATTTTGCTCAAAGTCATGGCATTTCTTTAAAAGCTAAGGATGAGACCAGCTCTCTTGGCTTATATGTTGACAGGCACGCGCTACCTTTCATTATCTGTTAGTTAAACATCAGAGTAGCGTAGACTTTATGGCGCAGATATACCACTGAGGGTAAGAACAGACCAGCACAGAAGCAAGCAGGGAAAGAATTTACTTTAAAAGACCCTATTATAACTTTGCAAAAGAGGAGACGCTCCACTATATTTCCATTATTTTTCTTAATTTTTGTTTCAAGTTGGCTTGAGCATTGTTCCCAAAGGTCTTGGTTTTTTCCTCTGGCAAAAGTAGAGCTGCTTTTTCTAAGTATTGTCTGTTTTCCCTGAAGGTTCTCTTCTGACTCTGATCACTTTTAAATGTCACTCTGCTGCTTAAGGCTACTAGTAGGTGGTCTGAGCCGAATGTTTACTATTAAATGGCTTATACCTCTACTTATATTCCTTGTCAGATCCCGACCTAATAACCTTCTACTTCTCAAAATGCCAAAGGTGAAATTTAGTTTCAAATGACTTGGTTGCTTAGGCAGAATTGCTATTAATCAGAACAGGAAAATAATATCAGGAAATGAGCTTTCTTTGATAGCAGTTTAATACACCATATCTATTGGCAGACAATTTCTTCTGAGTCTTAGGATTGCCTTGAAACTGGGGGTGGTTTTTTGGTAAAACGCATTACTGCCATTCCAAGTTTCTACAGTTTTAAGAATTTGTTTCTGTTGCAGTTTTCTTCATGACTTCACTTTGAGGCCGTGTTGTTTTTTAGTCACCATCTTGGCCAATTCATTTTAGCAAATTAATATTTTTAGTAAATACTGTGAAGAGAGTGGAGAGTTCTCAAACGGTGAAAATAAACATTTAACTCTTGTACATAAAGTAATGATTCACCGACAGCGTTATTTACATTTTAATTTGCCTATAAGCTGAAGCTGGTTGCACAGAAAAATCATTTTGCCTTGTTTACACACATATGATTTGGGAATAATACCTTACCAAAATTATTATCTTCAGATACACTGGTTAATATTTCAATTCAGCACGTATCTGAATAATGAAGATAGTGATTGTTGCATACAACTTCATGCAGGCAATGTGCATGTAATGAAAGGTATGTTATCACCTGAAATCTAGTCAGTTAAGGATTAAAAATAGGCTTAAGTGCTATATGAGATCTCTTTATTTTTCAAATGCTTTTATCTCCTTTACTACAACATGAAGGACTAATAATAGAGGATCCCGAGTACATAGAAATCGTGGTGCAGTTTGCTTAGTGCCTTCTCCAAAGCCACTTGAAACAGTAGGAGCCTTTGCATGACAGACAAAGTGAAAAGAAACTATTTTTTTCCTTCAAATACTGATTTACAGGAACAGAAGTGTTACTTCACATGCAAATCCTTTTTGCTCTAGTCAAACTATTTATAAAGCTCGTTGCATATATTACTAAAATAATACAATCTTTTTTCTCTTAACAGGTCTCAAAACATTCTAAAAGCTGAAGCCTCAATTTTTAAATGATCTGCATAGAAACCAACTCCTGTTCTCTTTTGGGGTCTCGCAAAGTAAACAGGTGAAAGGCTCAGTGTCTACAGAACTCACCCTGGGATCACTGCAGGCATATACAAGGTGTTTTGGAATAAAAATAACATAATTCTTTTTTCTTGATAATTGATTTTTTTACATATCCTGAGAGATTGCCATGGTTCTGAAGCTTTAGGCTCCAGTCTTGCAAATATAGTAATTTAATTCCAGGCCAGTTAAAATTAGCAAGGCGGAAAACCTTGGGCTGCTAAATCCAAAGCAATGAAGCCGATAACAGCAGTGCTTATTTCTATGGACATCCACATTCATTTTACTTGCTTTCCTACAACCGAGCCGTGCTGTTTCTCACACGTACCCAGCATCCCAGCCCAGATTCATCTCACGCTGGTTTAGACATCTAACTGCAGCTCCCACGGCAGGAGTCCAGCTGCCCTAGGCTCCCTCTGTAGTCAATGAGAAGAGACAACCATCTTGAGCGGGTGATTCACGGACCACACCAAAGATCTGAATCACTCCCGTGGAGTGGCTCTCTCACTCCACTGATTACAGAGGCAACCAAGGGTAAATGGGTTCATGATGTAGGTGGTCAGCCAGGTGGAATGTATCCAAACCTGTTCTAGTTCATCGGGAGCTGCGTTATCACAGCTGGTTCTGAATCCTTGACTCCAGACAGTTTCTTCTTCCAATATTATTCACAACTATGTCACACGAATCTAGCCTTTCCTAAAAGTATTCTTTAAAAAAAAACCCAAACCACCCCACGCAGCTAAATAGTGTGCAACCCTACTGCCCTGAACTTAGAACTGAATGGATTTTCAGGTAGGTATCTTTCATTATAGTTCGAAAAATACCATTTGAAGATGTGCTGAAATCAGTACATTCACTTAGCGTAGACTACGTTTGCATTAGATATTAGAGGTATATTTAATTCAAGATTGAAATAAATGATACTTTGCTTTAGAAATTCTTTTTAGCTCAGGGGGATTTCTGCCGCTGTAAATCCATACAAACAAGACACCAGCTGCAGTAATTCTGAATTGCAAATTGCACAACTGAAGCTGAAACTAAGCTGAAAGCCTTTTGGAGTTCAGTGGGTTTATACTTGAGTGGGCATATGTGGTTTTGGTTGCAGGAATAGCAGCTAAATTCAGAAAATAGTTATGGTATTGACATAGCTATGATTCCCATTAAAATAAATTGTGTAAGTTTATCTGGTCTCTTAAGAGTTATCTGCATGTCTTCAGTGTCCTTTATGTTTTGCAGAGACTTCTCTTCCTCTCAGATGCGGTACGTCCAACTCAAAACCCTCTGAAATTTCAGAGTAGGCAATTCCGATTTGATTACACCTGCCTAAATCCGACATAGATCCATGTAGACCCATATTATATAAATAAAATGTTGTTGTAAAGAAGAACTGTGTCAAGGCATGGTTTCTAGACGTCATGGCTTCTGTTGCCAAAGGGCTGACACATTTACTAGTGCACTTATCTTTAACATGGGCATAACCATTAATTACCTCCATCCTCTTCTCTATAGGCCACCTTCCAGCCTCTTTCCCTCTGTTCTTCTCCCTCAGGCAAAGCATCTTTTCTGTCTAGCAACCTCTGGAGACGTTTGTTACGGTAACAGAATAGTCCAGGTCACATCTATCTACTGACAAAAGAATAACCAGCGCTGTTGGCAAAAATCCTGTTCTTTCATCTATTCATTTCAGTATGAAATGCCTGCAAATGTGTTCAAAATGCATTTTGCTGATAAGTCATTAAGTCATCTATAAAGGACAAGGAGTAAATAAGGTACTGTTGGCTTGACTCAAAAGGAAAAAAAAATGCGTAGGCAATCTTGGACTATTTTCAGGGAAGGTTTTGTGCTAGCGTAGGGTGGCTTTGAGGCTCACAAAGGAAAATTTCAGTACAAATGAACCATGAAGCGCTCTGTGGGCAGAGAAAGCGGCGGATGCAAGCCTGCGCCGCTGTGAACGGAGGAGCGCTTTGCTCCTTCACCTTCTGGTGAGAAGCTTTTCCTCGCGGCGAGCGGGTGGCAGCAGGTGTTTGTCCTCAGAGTCCCGCTGCCGGCAGGGAAGGCAGCTCGGTATGGCCGGACCCTGACACCTCGCCCTGCAAAACTAATGCGCTGGCAGGAAGAGGTTGCTGTTTTGCTGAGCTTGGGTAAACATTAGGATCTAATTTATCATGTGACAGGAAAGGAAAGCTCTTTTTTTTTTTTTTTTTTCTTTTTTTTTTTCCCTCTTCCCTGTTTTTAACAGCTTTTGTTTGAATTTCATCACATGGTTTTGAGGTGCAAAGAGATATTTAACCTGGGTCTCCAAACTGATTACTTTGCTGTCAGCTGATTTAGTGCATGGCTCTTTCTGGACATGTCTACAAGTGTTACGTCTCGCTAAATGACATGGACAGGGAGCCAGACCTCTTGCTGAACTTAACAAAAGAGATATCACGCTCATTTAGTTAAAAAGATCTGAGCTGCTAGTGCTCTTGATGTCATACAGTGTATCTTGGGTTACATGCCCAGGAGGAAGCAAAAAGGAAACTGTTTTCCTTGTCCTACAAAGTAAATAGGAATGCTGAGAAATATTTTGGTATTTTGCAGTAAATACCTGGGAGTTCTCCTGACTTTATTATTTCGTGTGCATTATGTGCAACGCACAGCATTATGCAAAGACCTGATTATTCAGTCATGTTTGTGGTATTTAAAGCCCTGACCCTATGCTGATCCGCTGTGGGCTGCGGTGGACTGCACACAGGGATAGCAATATGGCTTCAAAATCAGGCCTTTCAGATAGTTTTGAGGCACCTCAGAAATTCTGCTGGATGCACAGTCTGGGCTTCGAGCGTAACATTCACAAAGCGAGGTGCCTAATGAAGGTATTTGCAGTATGTCATGTGGGAGGCATATTCCTCAACTAGGATATTCTGGATTCAAGTTCCCTCCTGGACTAAGCCATCCTTTTGGGCATAAATAAATACCGAGCTCTTTATACAGGAGGAGACAGTGCCTCCCTTTTATATAGCAGACATTTATATGCCATGGGAACGCTGTTCCCACCTGAGGCTGAAACCCATTTCTCAAGAAAGTGCCTAACCACTGACATTTCCATCTCTCCTCTGAAACTTGTGTAGAGAGTGATCTGTGATTTGAAGGTGACAAAGATAAAGGTGACAACTCCTTGAGGCTGGGGAGGGTCTGCAGCTAAAGCCTCTGAGATGGGAAGTCCAGCCGCAGGTGTGAGGAGCTGGGAAAGCTGAATGTGAGAGTGTCTGTGCCTTGTTAACAAACTGGTTGAAGTGAAGATTAATATATGGAGTTCATTCATATTTATTCTCCATTTCAGAATGGTGTGGAAGGTTCTTTGCTTTCATAATGAAGCATGATTATAGTTGGTAGTTGGTACAACTGCTTATTATTGGTTTTAACCATTTAAGGACAAAACAAAACTTAATTTCAAAAGAAAGAAGTTTTCCAAGTCATCCCAAATGGCGAAAAGGTAATGACATCTTTTAGGATCTAGATGAATACTGAGGTTCACTTATTAATTTATTCTACATAACCATAACCTGGCTCTGAGATCAGTGAATATAGACATATTGCAGCCTCCAATTTGATAGAGATTATCAACTCTGTGCCATTACGGTGTTTAACCTTTTGCCCTCACATTCACAAAGTCGCCACTTGACTCATACATTAAATCAAATCAGGCCAGATTCTTTCCACTATTAGTTTTAATTTCTTATGTGCGATGAGTTGAAGTGAAATTGTGTTTGTTCACGCAGCTGTAAACTCCACTTTATTTTTCAGCCTTGTTTTGGTTTTCTTCAAACATGTTATTTTGAAGATGCCACCTTGACAGCTGCTTAGCCTGAAGTCCACAGAAGTGGTACAGCAAAAGTAACCAAGACGAAAGGTGAAGATTTTGCTGCTCCTGGCAGGCACCTGCGTTCTGACCTGGAAGGACTTTCTCAACTTGCAACACTGGGTAGGCAGAGCCAGGTCAAACAGTTTCAGCACATTTGAACTCTGACTCCCAAAGGATGAGGACAAAATAATGAGCACTGTCCTATCAGTAAAGGTATCTCGTGACTCCACTGCCCTCACCACCACAGGTGACGCACCTCAGAAACATATTCACAGGGAACAAAAATTCAGACCTCAGCTTAGGAAGGGGTAAGACACAACCTATAAGGTCTGCAGTGAAGATCTCTGCTGCTATGCTGGAATTGTTCATTCCTTGTCAACTAGTGGCAGGAAAAGAGACTTCAATCTTCCAAAAACTTACTTTCTTTTTTTTTTTAAATAACAAGCAAGAGGAATTTCTTTGATTTCTTTAAAATGCTTTTCAGTTTTTAAAGTGTCACTTTACTAGACTGGTATCAATTTGACTTCTTTATATTTTTATATTACCCTGCTGAATATTGCATTATAGAGGAAGGAAAGAATTATCTGAAATCCTAGTCTGAGAGGTAAGGAAATACCATCTCTCTTCTCCTGCCAATATATTTTCATCCTATGTGTTTGTGATCATGGTGAGAAAACTGGGTTTGCTTTTCACTTGTACATGAAGAGTTTAAGTATTTTTACTAGTGGTTTGCTTAACTTTTCAAGAAGCGGGTCAAGCTGGCAGGGTATTTTTGTTTTCTTTAAAGAATCAGACAAAATCAGCACCTGTGGTGTATAAGGAATACAGTTGTCGATGAATTGCATGCAAGTTACGGGAGACAGTTTTGTTGATGCAGGTAAAGACGAAGAGAAGAGTTTGGGGCAATGAAATAGAAGCATTTACCTGTACAAATGTGCTTAGAAATTAAGAGCTGATTACGTTCCAGGTAATCTTTAGGACCTAGTTTTAAGCATTAAGTAACTGCCTTTGTTTGACTCCAGAAATACATTGCTGTGCTTCATAAGCATGGCCCAGAATCTGCAGATAGTTCTACATTAATGTGAATTATGTGAAAGAAAATCTCAGTATGGGTTAAACCCTCAGTCGCAGGTTGAAGGAGAGGGCCCAGTGAACGATGCCTTCCTTCCTCTCCTCCCATGATCATGCTAAGTAGTTTGTTAAAATTGAAGCTTAGAAGTTTCTAAATATATCAATACAAATATATCAAAGCTTATAAATGACAGCATTGAGCTATACTGAGACTATTTGACAATGCAGATTAATTTGTAACATTGGGAGGTTTCCTCAGGAAAAGCACAATTGATTTTGGAATCTTTTTTGCTATTCTTTCTGTATTCAAAAGTCAGATCTCAGTATTTATACAATTACACTTCAATGGTGTATTACTCAGCATTAAACCTGTGCTAACCAGTATTTGGCAGAACTTGCAATTTGAATGTGCCTCATAATATTTGGCTTTTTCCTTAAAAGTTCCAGCTCCCAGAGTTGTGTGATTATATCAGAAAATTCAAGAGGGGAAAATCCCCCCAAAACTATACCTCATAGCTGTAGAGGAAAAGCTTAAAAATGTAACCTGAATTCACCCTAAATGCTCAAATACCACAGGGAAAGAACACAATATAGTAAAATTGTAAAGATTTTTGTATTTGGGGGAAGGAAAAGTGACTCATTAATGATTCTTTCTATCCAGTGCTAGGTGTCAATATGTTGTGTTTACAAACGAACTGCCACATAATCCAGTCACAAATCTGCACAACCTTCAGCGCAGGGACTGCTGGTTTTTGGCATGACCTGCCTCTGGCTGTGTAACTGCCCCCTGACGCTTTTCAGAGCTTTCCACTATAAAAGCAAGAACAGGGTCCAAAATGCAAATGCTTTATTCATAGTGGTAACACAAGTGGAAAACAGAAAAGAGATTTTTTTTTCCTGAGCTTTGCCTATAAACTCCAACCTTACACAGGTGCATGGAAAAAGCCTTAGAAACAGGCTCATCCCGGAAGAGAGTAAAAGCAAGTGGAAAATGTTCATATGCTGTTTTGGAAACAGATTACACAGGGCAAAAAAAGGAGTTATGTTGTCAGTGTAGCCAAAGCTAGTTTCCTGTGGAGAATAAGCTAGGCCACCGCGGTCACCCCTTGCTGGAGCTGTGCTGGGGACATGGTGGCACCGCTTCCTCATGGGGCGAGGTGGGAGAAGCCTTCATCACCCACGCCAAGCCTTCGGACAGCATGCATGTGTATGAATTACGGCAGCAGAGGGCTCGTTACAACGCTTCAGCTGTTGTTCTCTGCACCCTGCAGACCCACACAGGCGTTGGCTCCCACCGGTTGCTTTACTCACCATGCAGCCATTAGTTACACCATTTAATTGGTTAAACCCATCCCCTCACAGCACCGCAAGCCGGAAGGCTTGAATACACGGCTTACCACCATTCCAACGCAGGCTGCAAGGGTGCAGGTGGAGGGCACTGGTGGCGGGCTGAGGCCAGGGAGCAGGTCATGGATGGGAGGGTGGGCTGAGGCAATGGCGGCAGGCTGAGGCGATGGTAGTGAGCTGAGGTGATGGCGGCAGGCTGAGGCGTTGGCGGCAGGCTGAGGTGATGGCAGTGAGCTGAGGTGATGGCAGTGAGCTGAGGTGATGGCAGTGAGCTGAGGTGATGGCGGCAGGCTGAGGCGATGGTAGTGAGCTGAGGTGATGGCGGCAGGCTGAGGCGATGGCAGTGAGCCGAGGGAACAGGGCAGGGCCCAGCTCCTGCTCAGCGAGCGATGCCTGTTGGCAAGAGCGGGCAGACCCGCCTGGCAGGGCCCTGCCATGACACGCAGGCCCCGGGAAGGACTGCGATTGCGGGGTGACTCTGGCACAGGTAGTGGTGACGACTCCCGCCCTGCCCTGTTGCTCAGCCCTCAGCGAGCACGCCTCCTGCCCCGGGGCTGTGCTCCGGAGACGCGGCAGCTCTCCTTTCGGGCGGACACCCGTGGGCGGCGGGAGTATCACTCGCCGGGGAAAGGAAAGGGTGCTCGGCGGGGGAGCGGGTCTCGAACCCGCGGTACACGGCGGGGGGGAAGGAGGGCAGGGGCGCCCGAGCCTCCCCGCGCGGTGCATTGTGGGCCCCGCACTGATTTATGCAGGAGCCGCAGAGGGCGCCGGGAGAAGCGGGAGGCGGCGGCGCTCGGTGCTGGCGAGGCGGGCGGCAGGTCGGGGGCCGGCGGCAGGTCGGGGGCCGGCGGCGGTGATCGGGGCTCTCCTCAGCGCGCAGGGCCTTTGCCGCCCCCTGAGGCCGCGGCGGCGC
>VZSF01001882.1:346749-408459 GCA_013398295.1 Chionis minor
CTGCTCCGGGGCAGCGCTGAGCCCCGGCCGGCTCTGCGCGGGCTGCGGGGCCGCGCTCCCGGCGCCGCTGGGGCCTCCGGCGGGGACGGAGAGAGGGAGGCCCGGCCCGGCCCGGCGCTCCCCGTGAGGGGCGGCGGAGGAGGGGAGCAGAAAAGCCCCGTCTTCTCGTCCAGCATCTTTGTTCGTCGGGCCCTGCCGCGGGAAGAGGAGCGGCGAGACCCGGGCGGCGAGTTACCGGTGCCCCCCGTCTTCTCTTCGAAGCTTTCCTGGCGCTTCCCGGGCGCTGCCTCCCTTCTCGGCGGGTTTCTTTCACCCCTCTCGGCTGGATATCTCCGGTTCCCCAGCATCGCCGGTGGGAGCCGGCCGGGGCGAGTGCTAACGCAGAGGAAACAACAGGTCTGCCGTCTCCTCGCCTTCCAAAGCGGTACCAGCGCCTTCCTCTTGGGATTATAAATGTTTGAACTAAGACCCAGGAAACTGGAAGGAGAGCCTCCCGCTGGAATTGCCAGAAGAGAAAAGAAGGGAGGCTTTTCCAAATCCTTTACGAGAAAGCTCGTGCCGTTTTCCCATGCTGTCCATACTCTCTTTAATAATGCGATTGTGACCTGAGTGGAATTTATGAGCAATGACCTATTGAAGCTCGTTGCACCACTGCATCAGACTACAATTGTTTTTTTTAAAATTTTTTTTTTTTTTGCCTCAGCACATGATTCCCCCATCCCAGCTGTTGCAGGACCTGTGGGCCAGTAACAGAGGGATGGGAAGCTGAGACAGTTTATTTTCACATTCTTCTGTTCTGGGGACTTGGCTAGTTAGCTGAAGCTGCTGCTGCTTTTTACTGGATCTGCTCTTTTCTCAGCGGGTTTACTTGTTTTCAAGTGCACGGGGTGTTTCAATTAAATAGACGTTGGACTAGAGCTGAATGGATGCTTTGCAATCCAAAAGGTTTTTGGGGGTAACAAAAAACTACTAAAAACAGAGAAGAACTGGTACTGCAGGAAGCCTGGGGCCTGTTTTCGAAGCCTTATTTTATTGAGCAAGGTAAATAATCTAGTTATGTTGAAAATACAGGGCTTATGGTAATTATGCATGAAAATGTTATAAATCACTTAAGGCCATTCCAGGTCTTTCAAGGGATTGAAAGGTCCCACTGTAAGGCTGAGAAAAAGTTTAATCATTCTTTAAAATGTTCAGATATGAGTGTGAAATTTAAGACTGAGAACAAACTTTGTCGTACCTGGGAGGCTGAGAACTATTTTTTTCTGGTTTGCCTTAGGTTCTTGTAGGTTTGTGATGTTGAGAGAGGCTGTCTGAACTTTAGAAGTGTTAGAGGTTCAGTGAGAGTGTACAGTAATTATATTAGTGATTTTTTTTTTTCCCCATGCTTTTTAAAAAAAGTGATGTCTTAGCCTCTTCTAAGGATCTGTTAGTCTCTTAAAAGTCTTTCCAATTTAACAGCGCTACAGTGTTTACATCTGCAGTTAATTGTATTCATACTCTGCCTTGCGTTGTTTTTGCTTACCTGTACTTTTATTATCCACAGTGACAGCTGCTACTACTTCATAATGATTTTTTGGCCTTTTTTATCTTCCTTTATATGTGTTTCTCCTGAATTGGACTGTTTGGATTTACCACTAATTTACATGCGTCACTTTTACCGTAGACTTTCTACAGCCAACATAAGCTCAAAGAGTGTTTTAGATACTATCTTTGTATGTTTCAAGTGTTGGAAGAAGCATATAATGATTCTCAAAATATGCAGCGTAATCAGTTACTGGTTTAAGTGTGTAATTTTTGGTGGCGTGCTGCATGCCTTATCTTTGTTTTTTTTAAAGACCTCAGCAGCAGTTTACTCTTAACAAAAAATATAAATCCATTAAAATGAGATCACAGTTTGAAACGTAGCTGTAAAAATCTGGTTTTGCAAGAAGTCACAAGATTCTCATTATGAAGTGATGCCTTGATTAAATTGATTGTATACCTTTTCTCCTGCAGTCTTAATGAAATAGTGGCAAACGCTAAGGTGTTGGCAACCTTTGCTGATGCTATCATTGGGAAAGTTGAGTTGGTATTATGGGTAGTATCCAAAGTTCCTTTGCTTATCCTGTTTAGATTTGTTTGACTTAAATTTATGGTCTTTGTTTTGTCTTATTTTGTTTCAAGATGATGTGTGAGGTGATGCCAACCATCAGTGAGGCAGAGATTCCCTCTGGGGGAAATGGAGGCCATGGTTCAGGTTCCCCGTTACAGTCAGATGCTGATTCCCATTTTGAGCAATTAATGGTATCCATGTTGGAAGAAAGGGATCGCCTTCTGGAAACACTAAGAGAAACTCAGGAGACGCTAGCGTTGACCCAGGGCAAGCTACATGAAGTTGGTCATGAGAGAGATTCCTTGCAGAGACAGCTCAATACTGCACTTCCACAGGTATGAACATTTTGAAAGGAAGGTATCTTTTGATAATTTTTGTATTCTTTGTGGGGTTTTGTTGGCTTTTTGCATATTTAATTTACTGAAGAGTCAGGTTATGTCAGGGGAAGATCAATCTAGCTTAGTACTTCCCTGAAGTATCTGTTGGTGCATGCTCACTTTGAGAAAGATGCAAAAGCAAAGCAAGCGGGGAGTATCAGTCCTTTTCCTCCGGTATGCTTTCCCAGTTTCTGGCATTTCTTTGGCTTAGCTTGAGCATGAAGTCTTACCTACGTCCTTTTGTTTAATAGAACTCGATGGACTTTCTTCTGTCACTGGTATTTTTGTTAATGTTGTTTCTAACTGCCTGATTCATTCACGTGCTTAAGAATTACAGGGCATTCTGGGGAAAAAAGGCCATTCTGATGCCGTTATGGACTTTGACTTAAAAAAACTTGAAAAGTTTAGGACTGCTGCTTTGTGAGTACATGCCGAGTGGTCATGGCAGTGTAGAAGTCTGAGTGTGGTGTTTAACTCATAGTTCCTTTTGGAGAGTTTGGATTTTTTTTTTTTCTTGCTAGGACTAATTATTGGCTTCTGGAGGACGCGGTGTACCGATATGCAGCCTGTAGTGCTAAATGGGTTAAGTAGGGTAGTAGTGTGTAGTTAGGAAGGGTGATTGGTGTCTATGGAATTTCTCGGGTTTTGTCCATCCTAGTTAAAAAGAATACAACTGAACTTTGAACACTTTGAAAAGCATTTGATTGTAGGCAAAGCAGAAGCTGCTTTAGATTTCAGTTAACTGTTGATAGCCTTACACTTTATAGCATGGTTGGTTGTTGTCCCAAGTATGTCGTGATGATGTTTTACTTGCATACATTATTCCAAGAATACTTAGGATTTTTACAAATGTTTACATGTCCTTAAATATTATAGTTCCTCTTTATACACTTTAACAGTAGGTTTGTACCCTTACGATTCCACTGCTCTCGTTATAATGTAATCACTTTATGACTCTTGCTATGGTACTTGGTACTGGCAATTACTCAGGGACAGAAACTCGAAAGCAATGCGTGTTAATTTAGTTGTGTTACAGTGGTATAATGGAAATCAGAAAGGACACGTTTTCAACCTTTTCTGCTCCCTATGTTAAACCATGTGCTGCAGGCAAAAATCATTCTTTGTGTTCTTTTTTTGTTGTTGTAGTAATTGCGGCTTCTCTTTATCTGCTATTTCAGGTCTGCTACATTAATGGATGTCATTAACCAATTGTGTGATCTGTAAACTGTTGTACTTGAATTTGTGGATGAGTTTTCCCTTTTCAATTCTTAGCTTTCCTTACTAAATCTAGTAAGCTACTTACATGTAAACATTACTTTCTAAACATTTCTGAAAGATTAATGCAGTTAAAAAAAACAATTAGCATTTTCAAGAATGTCATAATTGTATGGTTTCATGTGAAATCTGTAGGAAAGCAAGTCTCACAGTTGAGTTCAGAGGGAAATTTTACTGCAATTTTATATAAATATACAGCAGTAGTTTTTGTAGATTGTTGTTGAAAAATACTGTTGTGGTGTGAAAACTATGTTGCTTTTGCCTTCAGTGGTGGTTAAGCTCAAATGATTGTGGAAGGTGATGATTGGTGATGCTTTCAGAAGTCAAAAATATTTTATTATTCTTGCTACAATCAGAAATAACTTCTGTATTTGACACGTTTTTGTTGTTGTTATGGTAAGGATTTAGTTACTTCATAGGTGTAAATTTCTGATGAGGTGAAAAGATGTGGGTTGTTTTTTTTTAAATTCCAATAAGTGTTCACTAGGAAAACTTTGTGGTGACTGTAATATTTGAAATTGTCCAAACTTTTTTGTTAATTATTTCAAGCTGAGCATTTTGAACTACTGTCTCAAATGACGCATTGTTTAGGTGTGGGTTTCAAGGAGAAGTAGAAGCAGGATAACTTTAAATTTGCTAACAACTGCCTTATATTTTTTCTGGGAAAGAAGGGATTTAGTAGTGTACACTTTTTCATAGTAGTTGTTTTCCAGTAAGTAGAAGGAGATGTGAATTTGACTAGTTGTATGAGTACTAGTATAATGGCATGAATTACTACATCACTATGTAACCAATGTATTATTTCTCCCTCAGACTTGGCATCTAGCTTGTAGCACGTCTTTGTAGCTGTTTGTGGAGTTACTTTATCTTGAGGAGTACTGGATTGAATTGTTTGAGTGTACACTTTTCCTGTTTTATATATTTAGCTGAATCAGCTAGTTAGACTGTTCTGATGACTTATGGAAACTCCTTGTATAAAAGAAGGAATGTCAGATTGACTGCTGCTGCACCAAAACTAATTCTCTGGTTTTAGTATGAAGACACTCGATTTCTAATGGCATCCCTGTACTTAATTCCTTACATTCACTGACTTTCTGTGTCTAAGGAAGAGGCTCATACTGGTGCATCTATAGTTACAAAATGGCAAATTGGTACTTGTGTATTTGCACATCTTGTAGATTATAAAAGTAAATGCAGTTTATTCTGCAGCAGTGATGCGTGTTCTTTGAAGCGTTAGAGAAGTAGACTTTTCTGGTGTACCTGTAGTGTGGTGGTCAGCTAGTAGTTTAAAGGCATCAGTCCTAGCTCACATAAACCTGAATCAGCCATTTAGCATAAGAAGGCTTTTGTTCTGGGTGTGTAATTCACAGAGAGGAGAGCTTTCTAATTTTATGTAGATGTGCTTTATCTGTTACATTTACACAGAGTAAAACCGACAAGTTTTTCTTGTATGGACAGCTGGAAGTGAAATACATCAACATTGTCTTGATAAAATAACTGGATTCTTGGCAATGCTTTTTGTTTTTTGGGAGTTACCTTCTATGACACGTTACCCTAGCCAAACTGTACTCTGACCTTGGAAGACTAACTTGATGAGATCAAATTGCTGTGTAAGAGCTTAAAGTTAAATCTATTCTTCCTAGAATTTTTCACAGCAAAAATGAAAATTAACTTTGAGAACTTAGAGAACTGTTATTTTTAATGTAAACGCATTCAATTATGATTTAATTATGGTCAGAAGAATAATTCCTCCGTTATTTTCCGTGTCCTTAATGTGTCTTCTGGCGTGCATTTTACAAAATTCCTGGTTAGTGTGCTTAAAATCTGTGAAACAGGCAGGATGCTACTGCATTTTAAAGTTAAATTTCGAACTTGAGGTCCAAGTGACCACCACTTGCTATGAAGGTGTTGCAGGCTAGGGTTCATTTTGCTGGTGGAATTTCATGCAGAAGTTTCTGTAAACGGCAAGAAGTTGGTTGTTGTGGGTGGAGAAGGCTAGAGTTTAATTTACGGAGACTCTGGTACCTAGCACAAATAAAAGCACACTTGATGAATTCCCAGCAACTTTTATCAGGATGACAATTTTAATATTTATTTTAAGAATTTTATAAGCTGGTATACAAATGTTATGCTTCTGTAATACAGGAACACTCTTTGTTAGGGTCTGTCTTGATCTTGCACTTCCAATCTTTTGGTCTTAAATATATCATGCTTTGCTTTCATTTCTCTGCAAGGTAAGTAAAATGAAAGTTAGAAGTTTTTTCCGTATTTGTGATGGTCTGGTTCAGAACTTCTGCATTCAGCAGCATACGTATAGGGGCAGATGAGAACATCTGTCAGAAGCTGCATGTGTTTGTGTAAGTAAGAGCACTTTATTGTGATGTGGAGTTAAATGCGGGGGGCGGGGGGGGAAGCTGCCTATAATTTTGGCTTCAGCTTTACTCGGATGCCCGTCATGTCTTAATTTAAAGTGAGTCTGCAGCAGGCCATCTTTAGTTCCTTTCTATCTATAGTAAATATTTTATTATTACTGCACGCTTTGGTTAAAAATAGTGTGTGAATCTAATTGGATTCAGGTATGTCCCTATACAATGATCTTCCTTCGATAATCTCAGAAGTACTGTTTGATATCTTGCATGTAAGAAATACCTAAACTCTTGGTCCGAAGGCTGCCCTTCTATTGTTTTGTAATGATGAACTTTAAGGATCTAGTTGCCATTTTAATAATGGTGTTATTTGGATTTGCTCCAGACAAGTTTTCAATAATACAGGGTGTCATAGATGTAGAAATGAGGTTTTGAATTGTATGTGATCTGAAGAACACAGTTGCAGAAAGTACATTAAGTAAAGGGCTTGCCAAACTGTGCAGCAGCTAAAGTTCCCTTAGTGCAACTCCATTTACAGTATTCGCAACTGGTCAGCCTTGAGGTGACATAGCTTATACTTCTTACTCTAGCAGGATGTGGTGCTGACTTCTAAATAAAACATGTTAATCTCAGTAGAACACCGTGTGTCCAGAAATGGTAAAGATCCAAAAGGATTCCAGATGTGCAGACGTATGTCAGGCAGACGCATCCTCCATTTATCTCTTCCCATTCTGACAGCAAAGATGAACACGGCTCTTTCTGTTGGATTTTGACAACTATAAATTTAGTCTCGTCTGTGTTGCTAGGTCTTACTTGGCTCTTACTGTTAGTAAATTACTAAACAGATTTGTCTTTACACTAGGTTAAGTCAGATGGAGATAAGAGTTAATGTTCAAAATTCTTCACTGACTATATCAATAAACCTCAGCTTCCCTAATATTTCTTTTGCAGGGCATAGAAACAGACAACTTTTGTTCCAAATCCTCAGAATAGGAAGTTATCTGAAAGTATGCTCTACAGTTGGGCAAAAAGAAGAGTAGCTACACTCAAATAATACAGCGTAGTGTATTGAGGACCAAGTCTCTAGCATTTGTTTTGACTTCTAGTTTCTCATTTAAATACATTTGGGTGAGTTTGTTTATTGAAACATCCCGCCCCTACCCAGCAGACATCTGCTGGCCTATTGTTAGCAACTTGCTCTTCATACTGTGCTCTTAATTTAGGTTATCTTGATTATAAATAGACCTTTTAGCTAGATTAAATTTAGAATGAGTTTTAAGTTTTCTTGTATTTGAGGATGAACTTCAGTGCTGTTGTGATGTCCCATCAATCCCTTTAATAAAAAGATTTTATGAAGTCTAAAACTGTTGTTTTTATTTTCCTTAGTTTATTTGTAGGAACAGTGTTTTGATGACTAGGCAGAAATGCTTTTTGTTTGTTTTTAATAGTGGATGTAGCCCTGAAAGATGAGCTAGTGATTAATTTTTCCTACTCTTCTGTTACTATGTACAAATGTCTGATAATGGGTTTATTAATGTTTGGTGTGGTGCAGTCTAACAAACAGGCTGTATATAAGCTTGGGTGAAAAGAGATATAATCAAAACAAGTTGTTTTAAAAATATATGGTATATTTAGAACCAGGTGAACTTGAGGTATATGCTCATCTATGCTAACTTGCCTGTAGGCTCTTGTACAACAGGTGTCTATTTTGGTATTCTGAGAATTCTTCATCTGCAAGCCTGTCTATTTTTCTCTGTTCTTTTTAAGATGATAACCAAAAACTACTTTAAAGAGGTTTGTTAGTGAAAAGATTCAGTGTGACTACATAGTTGCAATTTCCCATTTAAAAAAAACCCAACCAAAAAAAACCAAACAAAAAAACCCCCCAAACCTCTTGGATTTTTTTTTTTTTTTTAAAGATAGATATGAATTAAAAATACAGTCCATCCCCTTCCTCCTTATAAGTTCTTAATGTTTTAACATCCGCTGGTCTGTGACCTTTGTTTTGTCCTTTCTGGTATTTATTTAGGAGAGCTGGATGTTTACTCACTATAGGATTTGATTATGGAATTAAGAGTAGACGTTTGTGTTTTGATATATGTGGGTCCCTTATAGTTCACAGTGTTGTCAGAAGACTTGAATTTTTGGTGAGAACATTTTAGCTGTCTATTAGTAATTTTGGGTTTTGCTCTTCCTAAGTTAGCACTGCATCCCAGAACTCAGTGAATGTACTTCACACTCTAATTTTGTGTTTTTAAAATTTTTCCTGCTTTAAAGGAATATGATAGAGGTCTTCATGTAAGCTGATTTTAGCAATTTAGGCAGCTTAAGTCACTTTAAGTCTGTAAGGCTGACTAGTATCTGTTGACATATTAGAAAATACTTACCATAATCTCTTGTGCATATGGATCTCAAGCTACAAATACTGAGAAGGGATAAATTTGCAGTGTGTGTGTGTGTCAGGTAATCTGTGTGTTCGTAACTTTCCAAGTGTTTTTTTTTTTTTTTTTTTGTAAGCCTGCGCATGGATTCTTCAAGTTTTAATGGGGAACTGTGTGGCAATTCTTGCCAGGAAAAATGTTTTCACGTTCTCCAGGCTGAAAGAAGAATTATTATTTTGCTGTCGAGTGGAGTGAGTTTTTGATTCAACTTGACTTTTTCACAGGAGTGCTTGGAAGTACTGCTTCTGCATTTTGTAAACTCCAGAGGGTTGTGTAGTGAGCTGAACACATGCCTGTATGTTGCTTGAGGAGATGACTCTCCTAGTTCATATATTTAGAATTGGAGGAGTACTGTGGTTACAATACTTGCTAAAGTCAATGTTCAGTTTGATTCTGATGTCTTGTTTTCCTTTAGGTTCTCTGTAAATTGATGTGTATAGTTGGGTAACTTGTTTTTTGCCTATGACCTTTATCCATTTCAGACTTTACCTTGGGTTTCATATAAGCTCTACTGAAAATCAGCTCCTTTTCTTCTGGTCAGCAGGACAAGGCTCCGTAGCCAATTCCTACAGTGGCCAAAGCTGTAACATTTTTAAGAAGAGGTGCTTTGTTGCTTAATCTTCTCTTCTGCTATTCTACAGTGGCTAACCTTGAACTTTGCTCATGCGTTTATGCTTGTGTGTACTCAAGATAGTGAAAATCTTAATGGGAATGCAATTTTGGCTGCATTTGAAATATGCTATGACTTTTGATGGGTACATATGAATAAGAACAGTCAACATATCTTTTCCTGTACTTCATCTGGTTTATGGTTATGTTTTCAGAAATATAAATGTTTAGAAATAGTATTGTGTTTCAGAATGTCTGTGAAGTGCTCCAAAGGTTCCTTAATGAAAAGATCCTTACGCTGCCAGTAATTAGGCATAACCAGATATCTTCAGGACAGATCTTAAAACAAGGACAACTGCTTGTTTAAAGGGCCATGTGGGAAAAAAGCTTGAAAAATTTGATATGCATGTCCTTCTGTGTTCTTTTTTTGAGGGGGGGGAAAAAAAAGAACTTCCACTTGGAAAATAAGCAAGTGTTTTCTATTTGTTATGATAGGAAAACGGGCAGCTTTTCATTGTTTTGGGGTTTTTTTAATTTTAATTTTTTAAATTTTATTCTTCTCCCCCTGCCCCGTAGAACAGTAGCCTCTGGGTATGCTCTGAGCCACGCTGTGTTGTTCCTTACTCCTGTTGGTAGTAGGTGGTAGAGTTTGGTATCTAATTGCCTAGAAATATTCCGAAGCATGGTACTTGCTTTTTGAAATCCTACCTCCCATATAAACTGCACATCTTAGGTATAGTGAAAAAAACCAAACCACAAAACAAAGCCACCTTAAGATGTGCAGTTTAAATAAAGAATTTTTGTGTTGGCCTATATGAAGTTTGGAGTGGCTCGATGTGTAGATGAAAGATCTAACTACGAATGTTCACATAAAGAAACTACTGTGCAGTTGGTGAACTTTAATCATTGTCTTCTCAACATTTGACAATTTCTTATAATGGGAAATGGTGATTATTGTGAATTCCTAGAAAAGGAATTTTGGCTGCCCAAATCCTTGCTGTAAAAGCTAAAACTTTCTTTAATGTGGAGAGGTCTTGCTCAATAAAGAGGATCATAAATTCCTGTTATTTAAGTGGTGCTGGGTTCATGATTATCTCATTAAATAGTAACCAGTTTTATCGAGCTGTTTTAGTACTATTTCTGAATTTTCAAGTGTGATCATAAAACCACTGAAAAGTGACAGGGATATCTGAAAATGGAATTGCTTATTTTTTTTATTGTGGGCTTCACAGAATGCTCGATATGAAAGTTTTCTCACTGTGTTAATCAAAATTGTTTTAAAAAAGAAAATTAGGAGAATTCTGCTCTATGTATCTGAAAGAACTTCTGTCTTGATCAATGGCACGCTTTAAATTGTGGATTTGTGAGACTGAGTTGTGGTTTCTCAAATGTCTTATGGGAGCCCATTGCAAAAATAATTTAGCAATATATACTTTTGCCAGTAGAGTGTCACAGGCAAAACTTTCCTTTTCTTTGCACTCCTATCCATAAAGGGCAGTCTGCTAGCTGAAATGCTGCTCTCGTTCAGGGGTCTCTTAAGCTCGCTAAATGAATAATACTGGACCTAAATTCTGTTGCTAACTGTGCCTTTCACTGTGGCTTGTGCTTGAGTAAGAGTTTACTGTTACCAATGAGAACCTGAACTCTGTGTAATTTTATATTCTTTAAAGTCCTGTTGTGTATCGTATTTAAAGTCCTGACTGGTATCTCAGGCTCGAATCTCTTACTTCTACTAGCATTTAAGACACGGGCAACCTTTTGTGTTTTGATTTGGAAACCAGAAATAAAAGATGTTTTTGACCCAAATCAAAGGTTATTTAAAGATTTAAATAGGATGCTGTTGTTCAAAGAGTTACCTGTAGTACTAGGAGTTCTTCAGCTAATCTAATTGTGGGTGTAAAGGGTGATTCTACACCTGAGAGACCAAGGTTGGAACAGCAGAGCGTGTATGGAGAGCTGTCTTGGATGCGTGGATGAATCTGGCTGGGGTTTTTACGTGTTTATGCGTGTCTTAAGTAAACTTCTAACTCCAGAGTACCTCTTGAAAGCTCTCTATTTACTGTATTACATTTGGGTGAATTACTTAAAGTCTGGTTTAGATAATTTCAGGGATGCCTCGGGATACCAATGTGAATCTTTTTTAATTTTTTTATTTTTTTTTATTCCTGAGTAATATATTTTTCATGCATTATTATCACCTTTTTGTAGGTCATGGGGAAAAGGCTTGGAAGATCATAACATTCTTTTAGCTTTGTGTTGAACAACACGAGGCAGGTGCATCTAGTAATTTATTTCTTTTAGAAGGCGCAGCTTGAGTTTTCAGAATGTCTTTTGAGGGTGTGGTTCAACAACATTATCTTCCAAAAGCTGAGCCTTTGTTTTAAGAAATCTGGAATTGCTTTACTTCATGTACAGTGGAAATGAAAAAGCTTTTTAGGATTTTAGCTCTTGCTGCTTGTCCATGCAGGAAAGAAGCCGTCCTTTTCTCCCCCTGTAATCTTATTTATGCTGATACTTACATTGGTGTAACTCTGATCCCCTGTGGGAACTGTGGTCTTTAGAGGCTGTGTAATGCTCTTCTGTATTTTGTGCAATGGTTATAAAAGATTAAGTCCTGGGAGGTAGTTAGAGGAGAAATGGGCCGAGAAATGGGCCTTTTCTCTCAACTGGGTAGGAGGCTGCAGGGTTTCCCAGTTGCATCATCTTTCCCTTGTTTGTAGCCCAGTGTGGAATAGAATAGGAGCTTCTTCCTCTCCTCAGGCCAGGTTCCTCACCAGTCAGTCTTTTGCTTCAGCATTTGTTACTGGTTACAGCATATTAACGGACTGTCCTCATCTCTTCCTCTCCCCCTGCCCTCCCCGCCTTTTTAGCATTATTTGTATCCCTGGTTTTGTTCTGCGATGTTACACGTTTTCTGGATTCAGGTAGTTAGGAAGTTTGGAACTCTTGGATACCTTTTATGGCAGGCAAAAAATTAATTTGAACATTAAAAAAAGTTTTAAAAAACCCTCATAAAACAACTGTTTGATGCTTAATCTATATTGCTGAGTTAAGCTTTTCTGTATTTAAATACTAGACTTGTCTGTTCTAAGACCTGAGACTATACTCTTTGCATGGGCTTTAGAGTTGCCTTTATTTGTAAAAATTGAGCAAATTTCCGTGGAATGATCCCGTTGCATTTTTTCTGAATATTGCAGACTTGGATATATTTAGCTTCAGTTAGCCCAGTAAATTCACTTAGCATGTAAACTGGGGTGACAGAGTACAAAGAAATAGAAAAATAAAATGTAAAGAGCAATGTAAGTTGAATTTCCTGCTAAAGGCATGTATCTGTCCTCATTGAGTATTACTTGCTTAAACAAGTTTGAAATT
Organism: Chionis minor; assembly: GCA_013398295.1. Lineage (NCBI taxonomy): Eukaryota > Metazoa > Chordata > Aves > Charadriiformes > Chionidae > Chionis > Chionis minor. The sequence continues at coordinate 359,282 of VZSF01001882.1, forward strand.
ATAAGACTGAAGTGTTCATCGCTCGGCAAAAAAAAAAAAAAAAAATATCTAATAGGAGAGCACTGAGGGGGAAGTACGTGTTGATGCTTGTTTAATGAGGGTGGCTTGGCCAGCCTTATTCAGATATTCCCAAGCACTCCCTTTTAACATAGTGTGAAAAACGTACTTTACAACTACTAGCCACAGAACTAAACCTGACAACTGGAGGCCAAGATGAATGATTAGAATAGGGCAGGGCAGTGCCTCAGCTGCTGCTTACAGTTTTTGCAAGCAGAAGTATCTTGTCACTGAAATAATCATGCATGACGGATCTTGTCCTGGGTCTATTTCTAAAAAACGGTGAAGTATTAGTCATGTGCGGATTAATTTTTTAAAGACAGTAGAACGCAGTATTTCGGATTAAACGATTTTTAATTCACAAGAGTCATAGGAATTTAATATTACATGTCAGCTGAGCCAGAATTGTGCTATTCCTTGTGAGCACAGTTTGTTTTAGAGTTGATATACAGAAAACTACTTTATTTTTCCTCGCCCAAGGAAACTGACAGTTCAATGTTGTTTACAACTTAAAATACCCTGCTGTAGTGGCTGCTTAGTCTCCATAATGGGGAGTCCCGGGAAAAATACTGAACTCATTAAATTTTCTCAGCATATCTTGCAGCTGTTTTACAGTTTGGCATTTTTGAGGAGCATTGTATGCTGTGAAATCCTGTATGGGATCCCAGGAAATCTTTATGTGGAGAGGAAAATATGTCAATGAAATCTCTACAGTGTCATATTAAAGATGGAGACTGGTTTTGTCCCATACCTTGTCAGACTGGTAATGCAAGATTCTTCCTCTTTAATTAAGTACAACTGTATTCTCCTTTTGCCATAGTGGGTATGGGTGTGGGTAGGTTTCTTCACTGACATGGGCTCCAAAAATGGAGATGCCTAAAGCTACAACTAAGAAGTTGTGCTGCTACTTACTGTATTAGTTACTGATCAAAATAGACTGGGCTAGGGGTGCAGGAATGTGGTAATTCATATTGTGAAACCCTTAGAATTCACCGATCCAGAGTGTAACTGAGAGGCATTTGGTTTTCTAACACCCCCCAAGTATTGTAAACTTATTTCTGTGTTGAGGTACAGTATTCTTCTGGAATGTTGGTTCTTGGACTGGTACAGTATTGGAAAGGATTACTCTCCTATTGACAGACATAGTTCTGCATGAAGCAGCCAGACACATCCCAAGTTGAAAAGCTGGTTTTTCAACGATGACTAAGGTTTTCCTGATACGTATTTTAGCTGATCTTGTGCATTTTTCCAAGTTGAACAAGCTTGGTATGGTTTTGGATGCTTTCGTGCCATATCTGCCCTTTCAGGGGGTGTATTCATGTCCATCCAAGAGCAGCTAAGGTGGAGTGTGACCACCACCACGATGAAAAGAGACTAGCCACGTGATGGAAGAAGGTTTTCTCCCACCATTGCGTATGAATAGATGTTAAGTTTCATGCAAGTCTGAAGAAGAGCACTTCTGTGTTTCCTATGCTTGCTGCTAGGCAGCTGTTTCTTTACAGCTGTTGTAATGGTTCTACTTTTGGACTTCCTCACTCAAAAGATTCTTAATGTTGCCTGAGTAGGGACAACAAAATGTATTTTAAATGTATTTTAGAAAGACAAGAGAAGAAAAGAGCTTAAAACTAAAACTAGTATTTCTGGTTAGTGTTCAGTTTGTCATTTCTTGTTAATCCTCTGCACATGCTGTTAAGCTGCAGGGTTCACCGATTTCATATGTAATCTTTGATACACATCTGTAGCTTTAAAAGTAGTTTAAAGTTCTATGTTAAAAAGGCTGTGGTGAAAATGGGTAGTGTCTACTCTGGGTTATCTGAAAACCTGTGTGATCCACCATACTTTGAACAAACCTCAGATGCTGGCAATGATTTGCTAAGGTTGATGAAAAGATTAACAAACTACCTGGAGAAATGACGGATTTTTAATCTTTCAGTGACTGCAGGGCTAGTTGCCCTAGAGGAAGATGCTTAGCAAACTGCAAGTCGTTGAGGAGTAAGTGGATGAAATTTTCTGACTTTTTTTGAAAAACTTCATGTTCTCTTTCCTTAGTTTCACAGACCTACAAAGAAGTTGTAGGATGCAGCTGTGGCTTGGTTTTGACTTCCAGCACGTTACCAGCAAACAGTCTTGTAGATATCATTTGTGACATGTATGACTATTGTATTCACTGTGTTGTATGTAGGTCTAATTAATGATGGAGCCTGGAAGATGCTCCGAGATCGGCATGTGTACCTTGCAGTGCAAAGTACGGTGTGTCATCAGTGATTGTTGCCTCTCCGGTGATGAACAAAAGATATGTTTTTGCATGAGGCTTTGCCCCTAGTCTTGTATACATAACAGCACTGTTTTGCTGGGTTGAGAGAAAATTACATGCAGGAGTATAGGCGGGGATGATTTTGCTCGTCTGGGTGGTTTATGCAGGCTGTAGTTAATGATTTGAGTGTAGGTGGCTCTTGTTTGCCCGTCTTCCGCCGGGGCTTTGCTCTGCGTCCTAGGGTTTACAGGCTCACTTTCCAAACGGGCCTGTAGCACGTGTCAAGTTTGAGTGTTGATTAGTGTGGTGAAAGGAAGAGCTCTGATCCTTCAAGGAGTGAGGGGCTGGATCCAGCCATGTCTGAGTTCTGGTATTTTTACCCTGCTCCAAATGGGGCATGTCTATCAGAAATGTGTTAGTTCAGGAAGGGGGAGCTACAGGAAGGGAGAACATGGAACTAATGTGTTTCTACCTCCCCTTTCCTGTTTCTTCTGCATTCCTCCTGTAAAGCTGCCAAATGCCACCCTTCTTCATTTATGTTTTCTTGCGCTTCAACATGCAGCGCTTCCTGACAGCTCCTAGCGATGAAGTCCGGATTTAGTACTTTGTAGTTCAGGCTCAGTGAACACTGCACATAAATTTAAGCAACTCTCTCTGGATGGTAACTGGAAACCTATTTATTACCATGGAGACTTGGTCTTGCTATAAGCTTTTCCATTTTGCTCTTGGGCACATGTTTGGTACCTCCTGGCTGTGAGTTAAGAGTTCTTTTGCTCATTGCTTGTCAAACGCTAGGCAGTTGATTCTACTTTCAGCTCTGAAGTGGACTGGAAAAAGCAAGTTTCATTACCACTATGCAACTGTAAACACTTTAAAACTTTAAAACAACTTCGTTGATGACGAAGCCTAGATAGGTGAATCCAAGAAGTGAGCTTGAAGAATACTGTCCTAATGAGAGCCGGAATGATAAAAAGTTACTCAGGTTTAGTATTAGTCACTAACTGGCAGCTGGCAGCAATATTCACTTGAGTGTTTTCATGCAGTGTTACAGTTTTTGCTAGAGGGAAAGAAAAAGTTATGTTTTTTAAGGCAAGGAAAATGTAAACTTCTGAGAAGTTGGCCAAAGGTGGTATTAAACATTTTAAAATATCTCAATGGCACTAGTTGGAATGTGAGGATGTTTTTAATAGTAAAGAAGCCTGCACCTGTGTTTTGGTAGTGGTCTTTTGAGTTACAAAACATCTTATGCAGAAGGAGAAATAGGAAAGGAAGTTGATACATTAATTATAGTATAAGCTACAGTGTATTCTCACTATGGCCAGTAGTTGGAAAAACAGCTACTTCAAGCATGAAAAACCTTTCAGTGCTCTGAAACGCAAAAGTTGGATGTAACTATATTTTAATATTACTTGAAGTATTTTTTTACTTCTCTTGGGTTTTTTGAGAACAGAAGATAAACTTATTTCAGAGAACTGATTCTCTTAATGCTTGAAATAAGTTTCATGTTTCCAGGTTAGAAAATCCAGGCTGCTTGATGCTTACTGGAAATTGATTTAACTAGGTGAGAATCAAAATATTTTTCTTTACACACTGTAGGCTGATTTTTTTTTTCCTCTTTCCCATTAGCACATGCCAGAGATATGGAAAGGTTGAAAGCAAGCTAATTTATTACGCAGAACACGCAAAGCACAGTTTGCATCGGTTGTTATTTCTTCTGCATTTGTTGTTGTTAAAGTGTGTGTCACTGTGTTTTCTTGGACGACTGGATTTAATGATTAAAACATGTCCATTCCTTTCAGTTTTAACTCTAAATGCCCTTGAACTATTTAATAATTCTGACTGTTAGCTTAAAAACAAAAAAAAAAGACAACAAAACTAAACTGATGTGACAATAGGTACAAAAATTTGCTTGCCTAGGAGCTTCCAAATATATTGGGCACATTGGTCGCTATGTGTTGCGTAAAACTCTTAGGTTTAAAATGAAGTGGCTATAAAATACCCCGTTAAGCTTAGATATTTAGGTTTTCTTTGATTTTGTTTTTTTTGGCTTATGACTGTTTATTTGGCATTTCATGCATGCATCATTTGGAATAGTTGTGGTTTATGTGTAGTGTAAATGACATGATGGAAACTTACCTTAGACTCCCTTGGTTTCTCATCCCTGATGGCCTGCACTTTCACCGGTTGTTCTTCTCATGCTCTTTTCAGCTTCTCAGGTTTTTGAGTGAGTTGTTTGATATGCAGGCTACAGAAAACAATGTTAACAGTAAAACAAAATATTACTTGGAGATTAAACAGATAAAATTCCACTCACGTACTTCTGACAGAGATGTTCTTAAAGATGCAATAGTTGCATCTTCATCTTTGTATTGCCAGAAGATACTACTTTAATACTGATTTAATAACATTTTCTTTGATGAATTTAAAATACATTTCTTTTTTATATCGTTTCATCCTTTAAATAAGCTTTCTGGTCATGTCGTTGCCTGCAACCCATGTTTCTTTATGCACTCAAGAGTGGTGTTGCGTTTTATTGTGGAATAAATTTTTTTGCTTTAGCAAATTCCAAACAAACTTAGTTCTTTGTAGACCATCCCTAATTCACAGCTTGTGTTAATAGACTTTCAGGGATTACCTCTGTTTCTTTCAAGTTTTTTTGGAAGTTAAACACTGTCTTTCCTGTCATCTAGCATTTATCGGTTTGTGATGTACTATGTGTAGAACCTATAAATTACGCTTGTAATAAACATGAAAAGAACCTGTTCCCTGGAAGCTGTAATGTTCCTGGATCGAGATCTTGCAAGTAATCAAGTGGCTGTTAACTCAGACATCAGAAATGTAAGGGCTTGACAGCTAGACACCAATTGGTCCAACTTTTGGAAGGATGTTTATGTTATGGTCTCTAAAATACTAAAGGATGAAGGTCAGTTCTGAAGGTTGATGTAGAAGAAATGCTATTGCTTTAAAAAATCATGGGGTTTGTGGACAAAGAACCCCTAGAAAATGTATTACTGAACAACAAACTTGCTTTCTCTTATTTTAGCTTTTTATTGAGAGTATTTATTTCTGGCAGCAAGAGTGTCATGTTTGGAATGATTCAGTTGGTCCAGAAAGTTACTTTCTTCAGTCAGCATTTCAGTTCAGCAGAGAGTATGGGTGTTTGTCAGTATGTTCTAATCAACAGGGGATATTTACCTAATATATTCGGCACTCTCCAAGTGATTCTTGTCAGTGCTCTGAAGTGCTTGTTCTGAATCCCGTTCTTCTCAGCCCTCAGAGCTGGGTATTTATTATTTTGATGGCAACCAGAAACAGAGCAGGACTTCATTCTGATGATGTTCCAATCTTCTCTTTAATTACAGAATAAGTAATACAGCTTTTTGGATAAGTAGAAGGGTTTCTCAGGATTTTTCTTTTTCCTTTAGTTCATTCTGTACATTCATCTAATGCCAAGGAAGAAATTAGGAGACAACTCAAAACTTTCTTGAGATGATAAAGTTGCAAATAGTTTCTCTCCTTTTGAACTGCTTGAGGAAATAAGAAGTTATCTACTGCTGAAGGTTAAAACTAGAAAGGACATGTCTTTTGGCAGTGTCAGCTGAAACTAAGGACATTCAAGTGTTCTTTATTAGGCAGCTTATGGGACTCAAAGCAACTATATTTTGTCAAAACAAACAGCAATGGAGGTATTACGCAATCCCAGAAATACGTGTCAGTCCGTTTATGCAGCAGGGATATAAATTCCTGTGTGCCTTGTTCTTTTTTGGGTCAGCTGACAGTGTGATGGTTCGTGTCATAATCACGATATATTTGTGCTACAATTTATATTTGCACAGAAGTAGGCAATGGAATAGAACTGTGTGTACCATAATCATCTGAAGAGTGAATAGACTTCCTTTCAAATATACCACTGTTTTTTGAAAGATGAAGCTCGTACCTGCCCGAGATAAGAAAATGTATATTAATGCTATACAATGATTTTTAAGCTGAGAAAGGATGAGGTGTCTGGTAGTCTTTACTGCTTTCTGTATCCTGTTCTCAAGACTCGAGGTAGAGGTTGGAAAAATATGGAAAGTTCCATGTCAGTCCAATGTCCATTGGAGACTTGTGTAATGTCAGTGCTTGTAAAGTTTGAAGTTGGCATTTTGAGGGTTTTTTAATTATTAGTTTTGAAAAGGGGGGGGAGGGGACACCAAAACCAACCACAAAGAAAATAAGTTCATATCAAGCTCTTTTATGAATACTTCAAGTCTGTTAGTACTTCTAGTAGTTTCAGTAGTACTTAATTATCAAATACATAAAGTTGAGTAGGGAAGGCCGGTGAAGAACTGCAACTTTGGAGCCATGTTCTGGTTTACCAAAACTTGTATCGGAGCAAAAGGGATGTGTGCTATCAATTGCCTGGGAGTCCTGGAAGCCCCCGTGGGTGGGATGTTAAAGGTACAGGAAAAGTCCAGACACAAAGGAGAATTCTGCAGGGAACTAATAGAGTCAATTTTTGCATCAGCTCCTGTGAAGCTTGAAGTAGGTTTTTCCTTTCTTGGTTTACCTTGCGCTCAGGAACCTTTTGTAGTTTGTTTTTTTTGTTTAAAAGTTCCAGTAGCTATATTTACAGAGAAGGTTGTTTTAATAAGTGTATTTCCAAGGGGGAAAAAAAATCCAGGGATTTTAACTTGAAAATAATAGGACTTTTTTTAAAGAATGCAAACAAAATACTGCAGTGAAATATTTATGTGACCATAATGATGAATTATGTTAAAGAAATCAAATAATATTTTTTTTTTAGCAATTGAAAAAGGAAAAGAAGGCTTTTTTGCTGTCATTTGCTGATTAACTAGGGGGACTATACTGAACCTTTTTTCCAATGAGCAGGTTTTTATTTAGGAAGAGGGATTATGGAGATGGATTCTGCATCTGTGGTTGTGGTAGTACTATCTTTTTCATAGCAACCTTTAAAAGCCTAATACATTAGTAATTCCAAAGGAGTTTACTGTAGGTACATGTTGCGCAACAGTATTTTTAGTCTTTTCAGTCACATGTATGTTCTAGAACAAAGTTTACCAAATAAATCTTGGAATTTGCAGAGTGCCTTTTGACTACGTCAGCTTATTTTAGCTGCATGCTAGAAATTGCAGATGTGCTAGTATAATTACTTGATGTGTCCTTTTGTTTTTAAGCATGTGTTTTCTGTCACTTTGAATTTTACTGCAAAGCAGCTCTATCTTAAGCTTTTACATGCAGTCACTGTCCATTAAACAGTATATCTTGCAGAGTTCGGAAAATTTAGAGAAGCAGTGTTTGTGCTCTGTTTCCACAGTGTGTTCTCGGTTGGCCTTTTGTCTTGTTCATCTTGTCTTGATCATCGCCAGTTCAGCTGTACTAATCTACTGTTTATTAGACGTGACTCTTGTTTATTAACATGTTTTCCTCAGTTTAGACAATAGACTAATTTATTTACTAGCATTTCAATCTCTTCTTATACAAGAGCTTCTGAAGTGTTCACCGGCCATTGCAGTGACCGATGTGTATTTATTTTCACATCCTAACTGCATTGACGACACAAGAGGGTTTAGGGGTTTTTTTTCCCCTTGTTTCCTGCAAAGGTGTCTTCTAAAGCATGGACTTTCACGCTTACTGTTAATAATAATTTCTAATGTGGTTCAAATTACAACTTAAATTTTGCCACATTAAGTAGATAGATAAGGTTAGGCTCAGTATTTGGTTATAAATGTGGTGTGTAGTTGTATCTTTTATTCTGTCCAGAGTATGCTGACTGAGTTGATAGGAAGTTTATGTGTCTTTTATGTTGAGTATCGTTAGTGAGGCTGTTGATAGCGGAAGTAGTTTAGGATGTAGAGGCTCTTCTAGATGTTCAATAAAACCATGCCTTCCTGACAGAAACCCCACAATTTAGAAATATATTCTTTAAATTTGACTAATCTCAGTGTTTAAAAATGTTAAAATAAACATGCAGCAACTGCTGTGAGTTAGCTTCATTGCTGTTCCCTGATGACTTTGCACTCTATGTGCTATTTCTCTTTGGTTCAGTTTTGGTGAAAGCTTTATTGAATTTGAAGGGGAAGCCTTTTGAGGGCTTTGAGCCCAAGGGCTCTGCTTCTAGAAAATTCTGATTCTAATCCTCCGAGATTTCTAGCAGGACTATAGGGAAAGGGCTGTGTCAGTTCTGCTCTGTGAGATTTGAAATTAGGTGTAAATTAAATCCCTGTGTGTAGCTTAAGTATATAAATATCCGTAAAGTTCTGAGTCCTCCAGTGGTGAAGCTTCAAGGGTGATCTATTACCGTCAAGAAGTAACCTGTGTATTCTGGTAGATGCCAGGTGATTGTCTCTCACAATTAAATATTGACTTGAAATTTGTCAGGTTTTGCTGGGTTCTGTTTTTGGTTAGTGCTCTGGTTTTTCACATCTCCCTCAGCAGTCATTTAAAAAAAGCTAAACATCAACTTGTTGAAACAATAAAAAAGTGCATTACAAATAGGTTTTCCCCTTGCTTACCAGGGATACCCCAATTGAGATAACTGCCTTGAGAGACAAACAAGTTCTCAAAAGTACTGGTCAAACATCTTTTATCTTCACATTTGGCAGTGTAACGGTTTTAAGTGTTTGAACTTAAGCCTGCTTAGCATGACTAATACAACTGTATTGGCTTTAGACATCTAATGAATACTTAAAGGAATCATATAAAGTGTTCATATGAATCTAGTCTCACTATATCCTGATATTTGATGTGCTTACATTTCTGTCTGGTTTATTTCAGGAATTTGCAGCGCTTACGAAAGAGCTAAATGTATGCAGGGAGCAGCTGCTTGAAAGGGAAGAAGAAATCGCTGAACTGAAAGCAGAAAGAAATAATACAAGGGTTAGTTCCTTGTCTTCTACAAGATCACCGTTGTTAAAGCATCCAATTACACGGAGAAAAACACTGAATGTTGAATTTGAAAAGCTAAAAGTATTTTTTTTTTTTCCTGATAGTTGCACATAAATCTCTCTGGAAGCGTGAATGTGTGTTGATTAGGAAAGCTTGGAAGCTTATGCACAGCTCCATATACTGCTATGCAGAATCAGGAAAAGCTTGTAAGACTGCACTGCTCTCTGTCACTCAGCTTGCTTGTTGTTAAAGTTTTGTAATCGCACAACACCCGAGATCAGCAAATAGCTGCAGTGATAAGTTCCAGCAGCTTACGCTGCTGCCAGCAGAAGGGTTGCTCTCCAATTTAGAGCATTTCCTATGTGTATCCTTCTGACAAGCATGTGGTTCCTCAGATCGGTGGTGGAACTGAAAAGACCTGGCTAAGTAGAAACCTCATTTAAAAGCTAAACCGAAAGAGAGAGGTAGGAAATGCTTTAGCTCTGGTATTGCTTCGAGCATGGGTGAAATGTTAAGAACAATCTGAGAGCAAATGGCTATTGCATCAAGCATAAGGATGCTCGATGCAATAGCCATTTGCTCTCAGATTTGAAGTTTAGAACTCAGAACTCAGTGTTTTAGGAGGCAAAGTTTTCTGCAGCTATGCAGAACAGGAATAAACGTTGTTCCTTTTTTTTTTTCCCCTGTTTTAGCTATTGCTGGAACATTTGGAGTGTCTTGTCTCCAGGCATGAGCGATCCCTCAGAATGACTGTTGTAAAGAGACAAGCGCAGTCTCCAGCAGGCGTTTCTAGTGAAGTAGAAGTTCTCAAAGCACTAAAATCTTTATTTGAACACCATAAAGCCCTTGATGAAAAGGTAATGAAATATGGCTGCTAACATCTTCTCGTCCTGTGCCCTCTTTCTTTTCTGTGGACCATGCAGTTTGTACTAAAGCTGTAGGAGTCAGGTCCTCAGAACTTTACTCTGTGTGAAGATCGTGGTTTTGCTAGAACTTCATTGGTAACTGCCCTCCTAAATTAATATGTTGCACTAAAGCAAGGTGCTGTATACTACTTCATTAACTGCGCTAATGTAACCTAAGTGTGGTTCAGGGGCCATATATTTGTTGTAGGAATACATACGTTTGCTTATCTGTATGATATCAGGATTTTGCCGTTTGATTATGTAATACAAGAAGTGGACTAGAGAGAAGAGGAGGAGAGGAATCTGCTTATGCTGTCATACAAAGTGAAGCTGAATTAAGGGAACTCCACCCTTTAGTTGTGCCTGATGTTGGCAACAGGATATGCAAGTGGTAACGTTTACTGTGAATTTTGCTGCCCACTCATAGTTTGCTTAACTTTTGTGACTCTTGTGTGTAAAGTCTGGCAAATTATTTTACATGGAATTCTGTCTCTTCTTCCTTGTTGTAAATAAGCAAAAGTGTACACACTCTGTGCCTTGCAAAAGGATAGGCAAATTTGGGATATGTTTAACTCTTTCCTAAATGTACAGGTCACATTGTGATATGATTTGCTTATGACAAAAAAGGAAAAGCTAGATTGTAAGATTCTCATTGTTTCTCTAGAAGGTTTTTTGGAGCCTACGTTGTAATTAGTACTTGCTCAAGATGAAGCAGGTCTCTGAGTGTAATGGAAATAGTGCCATTTACTATCTGAAAGGGTATGGCAGCATGGCAATAAGTGAAATTGATTTCTTTTTAATTTGAATGATCTCAAATTATTTGACATTACTCTTTCAGGTAAGGGAGAGGTTACGAGTAGCACTTGAAAGATGTAGCTTATTGGAAGAAGAACTAGGTACTACCCATAAAGAGGTAGGTTTCTTTTTTTTAAAAGGAGTCTTCATGTGTGCTTTGTCGGTGTTTTAGTCAATATTTGAACACAGTAATTTATTCAGTTATTAAGGTTCACTTTCACTTTTTTTTTTGATTTTTTGCCAAACGGGATCACTGTAATTTTTAACTTAGTCACTCGTAAGGAGCAGGAAAGGGAAAAAACTAACAAACTCCAACCCCCTGCTGACCCCCAACCCAACAAAAGACCCACAACAAAACAGCGAAAAGTTCCTGTGGCTTTAAAATAAGAATTTTTGGGTTGCAGTGCTGTAAGTTTTTGAGTGCCTGTGCCATATTTTATTAATACATACCTTGCAGTAGAATCAGTAATTGTTTTGCTCCTTTGCTTTTGCAGCTGTTCCTTATATTATTAGTGAGAAAGGAATTGACTTGAAACATATGGATATAAACTTTTCTTTTCTTTTAGTTAATGATTCTGAAAGAGCAAAATAATCAGAAGAAAACACTTCCAGATGGAATGCTGGATATAAATCATGAACAAGAAAATACACCAACTACAAATGGGAAGGTACAGCTATTTACTTTTTTAAGCTGATGTTTGATTATTTTAATCATTAACTTAATATTTTAATTTTAAACGATAATAAAAGATTTTGGGTGATGCTTTAATTAAGAAGTCTCAGTTACTACAATTTCATTTGCAGTCTATCTGATAATGAAATTATCTTGGGGGAGGGATGTTTACAGGTAAGTAGCAGTTTGTTTTTCAAATTTCTGTGTAACATGCAAATGTTTTTTGTTTGTTTTTCTTTTTCCTGTTAATAGCGATCTTCTGATGGTTCTTTATGCCACGATGAAAACCTTGCTAAAGTGATTGAACTCCAAGACATCATAGATAAGCAAAGCAAAGAGCAGACACAAATGAAAGAACGTCTTACTGCTTTGTCTAGCAGAGTAACAGAGCTGGAAGAAGATCTTGACACAGCTAGAAAAGACTTAATAAAATCTGAAGAAATGAATACAAAGTTACAGAGAGATGTACGAGAGGTGAGGATTAATCTGCCAAAATTTGGGTAGTCACAAATGTAGTTGCTTTATAAATTCCAGTGTCATTGGTGCTCAGTTAGACCTTTGTGCTTTTGAATATCTTTAGTTTGATAGGTGAGAAAAAAATAGTGTAGAGCATGATGGTGCTATTCTTTGTTTAAAAGACCAGTTGCTTAAGAAAATTTGTCTTCAGAATTAATGTATGAATAACTATATATTTCACAAATAAATTAGCGATTTAGTGTTGTGAATTTTAACATGTTCTTGAAAAGATGCTTGGTCTTGTCAGAAATGCAAAGCTTATTCATGAAGCTGAATTTTTTTATTTTTAAAGATATATGTGGTTGAGGAATCTCTTTAATTTCAGGGGTGTGATTGACAATTCCTGTTAGTGATCAATCACTGATCCCCAAGGTCCTATGTATTGCTCCATATTATATCCTTATTAAATAGAAAGGGAGCTTACTTAAATGCAAGAACACTCTCCGACCATCCCCAGGAAGTAAAGATTTTCTGTGTTTGTGCAGATCAGTGGTGTAATATAATAAAGATAATTTTTCTTAAGCATTCACTGTTTTTAAAAAATAAATAAATAAATAAAATCCTTGAACTTGTAAGACTAAGTGAGACTAATCTTTCTTATTTTTTTTTAACTGAGAGAAATAACAGAGTATACCTGATACTTTTTTTAATTGTTATTTTTTGTTTGTGGGTTTTCCCTGCAGTCTGATCACTAAATAATTATCCCTTATATTCTAAATTCTGTCTTGTGTCCTGCATAGACCATGGCCCAAAAGGAAGACATGGAAGAGAGAATTACAACTCTTGAGAAACGCTACCTCGCTGCACAACGTGAAGCTACATCTGTGCATGACCTCAATGATAAACTTGAAAATGAAATTGCCACGAAAGACTCCATGCATCGACAGGTTGTAATTTGAAATAAGATAAAGTACACTTTGCTCAGCATAAAAATAGTGGAAATAATTAGTGTTCATACTGTAATAAAGCTTTTGCTTTTAGAAAGGTAAATATCATCTGTAATGTGCTGTTGCTAGCGATTGTTTCTCAGTAAGTGGAGGAGTACATTGTGCAGTTTTACTTTGGAAATGAAGATGAGCCAGTTTACAGGAGAAATGAAATGGTTTTGAGCATTTTAGTGCACTTGATTGTGTTGCAGCAGGGCTGTTGTCCCTATTAATTATGGGGTTTTAAGTTGTTATATGTGTATCCAAGTATCTTTAGTTTCACGTGTCAGAATTACCCATTCTAAGCTAAGTTTTGAAATGTGTGTAGTGATTATTCTAGCCTAAAGAAGTGGTGAATGTTGCCTTACTGTGGGAGGAAATTTGACATATACTTGACACAAAGCAGTCAAAATTAAAACCAGAAATGGTTGTTCAGCCAATCACTTTCTCACTAGAGGAAGCCAGGTAGCTCTTGGTCAACAAGAGAAGTCCCTTTTAATGTAATTTTCAAAAGAAGTTGTACACGCTTTAAATAAAAACAAATTTTGCGGTAATATATCTAGTGTAATTTAGAATAGGAAGGCATTTTTCCTTGATGTAAGTCAAAGCACAGCCTTGACACTGAAAATCCACAACTTGTTCTTTGCTGCTTTCCATACGGTAACTGTGTTTATTTGGTGATATAGTTGATTTCAGAATACACAAAATTGTCTGCAGAAAAAAACTTGTAGAGAAAAAAGTTCTCTTGTGTAGTGAAGGAGAGGATGCCACATCTTTGGTTATGAAAGCACTTTTGGACACCTGGTTCTCCATGGGTCTAGTAAAGGCAGTAAACTATATCCTTACCTTCCTCTGATGAAAATCAGTTAGCATTTTGACACTAAATATTTGCTGATCATAATTCTGTGTAGAGTGAAGATAAGAATAGGCAATTGCAAGAACGACTGGAACTAGCTGAGCAAAAGCTGCAGCAGACTTTGAGAAAAGCTGAAACTTTGCCGGAGGTGGAAGCTGAGCTGGCACAGAGAGTTGCAGCACTTTCAAAGGTGAGTCACTGGGATGGTGTCCTCAGGACTCTCTCTCTCCTCTGTTGGTGTCCTGCTACATGAAATCTGTTCTTAAAGTGTTGGGTTTGTTACATTGTGCTTCTGGGTTTTGTGCAACTACTTTGGAAAATGTTTCTCCTTGCTTTCTGAGTTTTCTGTTGATATCTATGAACATGTTCTGAGTTACTTTTTTTTTTAATCTTTAAATTTCTGCCCTTTGGAACTTGAGCAAGTTTTCTGTTAGCTCTGTTACATTATGAAAATGTCTCTCAAATATTACTTTGTTGCTTTATAGTAAAATTCATTCAATAATAGGCGTAAAGTCTTCTAAAGCAAATAACTGTTTCTCGAGGAGAAACCCAAACTTCCCCCACTGTTAACTAAGTGAGGCATGTGGGGAGAGAATGAAGCAATGGTAGTCATTAATGTTAGGATTTTTAGAAGGCTGCAAATGGAATAACGAAGTCTGAAGAATTATATGTAGTAACTACAAATGATCCTTTTTGTGTGTGTGTGTGCGCTTTCTTTTAAAGCCTTAGTTTCATTTCTTTCCCTGTTATCTTTCCTGTCCCTAACTGGCTCTGTAGTCTGACCTTTTGTCTCCTGGTGGGAACTCTGCTGCTAAAGATGCTAAAGTATTGGAACTTACCACCAAGCTTAGGAAGGTAGAATTTGTATATTAGTCCTTGTTTCTGCTTGCTGCTTTCTGCTTTGTCATGATTACTAACAAAGGGTCATATTGTCTAGGCTAGTGAGGAAAAGCTGAAAATGCATTTACTTTTTTTTTTTTTAATTCTTGGGGATACGAATGAATTTCTGCTGTTGCAAGCTCATTTGCAAATAGTAGTTGATTCATGGTACTTAGGGGTGAGAGGCTTCATCATTTTGTTACCATATGATCTCTCACTAGGTTCTCTTAGTGACAGAAAGGCATCTGTTTGCATCATGTATAACCATAAATGGCAGTTGCGCAAAGCATGTTAGATATATTACTGTGTTTCAATGTTTCTATGCTTCTGAAACCTTTAAAAAAAATTAACAAATTCTAATTTTATTTTCCAATTGACAGGCTGAGGAGAGACATGGCAATATAGAGGAACGACTGAGACAGATGGAAGCACAGCTAGAAGAGAAGAATCAAGAACTACAAAGGGTACCATGCATATTTCTGGCAAGGATACAAAGTTGGAAGAAAGAATCTAATCCCCTTCATGGCTGCCTACCATTCAGCAAAGCTGTTTTTATTTCTTATCTCTAAAATAAAGCCAGAGTTTAGACTGGCTGATAGTTGGGAGTCTTTAGGCACTGTACTATGGCTAACCTTAAATAGCAAGTAAAAGCTGAAAGTCTCCAATGAAAGTTTGAAAATATGTTTGGGAATACCTAATGGCTAGTCGCATTTTCTGATGGGGAGACAGATCAAAAACTTGCTGAATTAAATGAGCATGGAAAAATTGGTTCCTAGGTTATAAATAATGGAATTGGTTCTGAAATTTGCTTCTTCTTGAAGTGCAAGCTCAGATTTTCAAGTTTCTGAGCTTGAAAGTGTTATCGAAGTCTTAATTGACTTACAGAGCCATGGAGATACATGCAGTATTCCTTATTCTTGGGAAAAATATTTCTATTAAAAGAAAATGCGTTTGGATTAAAGAAAGCTTGCTGTTTTTACAACCTGGAAGTTATAAATGTTGTAAATTTTAAGTTATTTCAGTAGTTTTTATGTATCTTAGGCTAGACAAAGAGAGAAGATGAATGAAGAGCATAATAAACGTTTGTCAGAAACTGTTGATAAGCTGCTGTCTGAATCTAATGAAAGGCTCCAGCTTCATCTTAAGGAAAGGATGGCTGCCTTGGAAGATAAGGTAACAAGTTACATTCCGTTAATATACATTAATTACATGTTCAACATTCTGTAGTGATTTGTGTATTTTGCAATATGTCTGTAATTTCAGTAAATAAATACTAAATCCTTATTAATAAGTAGTTTCTGTTATATGGCTGTTTTCTAGTGAGGATTTGGAAAATACGGTCTTTAATTTTTTTTTTTTTGAGGTTGCCCCTGGGCGTTGTACTACAGTGTTGAGAAAGCACCTTTTAAGAAGCTTTGCCCTTTCCTAGTTGACTGGTGTGGACTGCATAAATAGGCTTATCTAGTGTGATGCAGGAAGCCTAAAGAATTAGGACTAGAAATTTGACCTTTTTTCCATTCGGTTCCTTTTATTTCCCACTGCATTTGTCTGTACCAGTTACCCTGGGTCATTGTGGGATTCTTGCAAGTTGAAACAATCTTGCATTTTTCTTCCCAGGTAGATGGTCTTGGGACAGGTTCTGTGAATGTAAATGGGCTGTTCCCTGTGTTGTCAGTGCACGTCTCGGAGCTTTCCCTTGTATTCAATTCATCTTCTAAGTTATGACATACTTCACTCTGTTTCTTTCCTTTCTGCTTTCGGATCTAGGTCCTTACGGACTTCTCTTCCATGCATGCCTTTAAGTTAAATTCCCTTATTCTTCAGGGTGAAATGACCGTCTGGGGAAATGCTTCATTAAAAGCTGAGTGGCTTTTATTTTAAAGTTATTGCAATAAAATACTTTAGTTGCAATATGTAATGATGTATTCAGACTTTTAATAAATCTTTGCTTTCTTTTCTGTATCTGTCAACTCAGTTCTCATCCCTAACCCATCAGTCAGGTATCTGACATTGTCTTTCCAGAATTCCAGGACTGTGCTCTCCTCAGATCATTACAAAGATCTAGTTCGCTCTTTTTCCTACTTTTGCGCTCTCGAAGCTGAAAGGAATTGAGTAGCGCAGAAGAAATGTAGGTCCTATTGATTCTTGTCCTTTGAATTAATGATAAATGTGCTTATCATCTGGCATCTCAGGCTGCAAACTTTGCCTTGTGGTTCTTAGTTAACATCACTATTTTCAAGATCACCAACTCCTAATAATTCAGAAAGTCTGCTTACAGGCCTTGTTATGACATCAGTAAGGCTGCTCTAACAGTCATTATAAATTCAGTTTCTGAGAAACAGCTGACTGCATTTTTTTTGGTAAATGCTTAAATATTGGGGGTGTGTCTTAGGGTTAACCCTTTACCCTCCAAAAGCTAACTATGTTTGTGAATAATGAGGAAAATGTAGTCCTTCACTGAGTAACAGCTTCTAGAAAAGCATTCTTGTTGTGGCTTCCAGCTCATTCTTTTATAAGTTGGGAAGAAACATGCAGGTAAAATTTGAAGGCTTTGTTCTGATCGCTCAGGCTTTTTTCCCCAAAATGATTTATTTGTTCACATATGAAACTTAATTATACATTTAAGATGCAAATAATGGTATTACATACTTCAAGGAAATGGAGAAGCAGAACTTTTTGGCAATGGTGAAAAAAGGAAAAGAAAATAACACAGTTACAATTTTCATATTGGAAGGAGAAATCTCTGATTTTTTTTTTTTTCTTGGTATCACATACTACAGTCAAATATGATCTGTGAAATTCTTTGATTGCCAAAGCTCTCAAATGTTTCTTAATTCTCAGATGATTCTTAGTCTGAATTTGGAAACTGTTTTGAGTAAAGAGATTGCAGTAGTCATAAGTATTTGTATTTACTGGAATTGTTTAGAAGTCATGGTATAACTGTAAAGACGACAGGTCTGATGTTAATGAAGGCCCGTAAGTCAGCGAGTGTTGCAGTTCTGGAGGTACAGAACATCCCAGAAACTAGTGTATAGTAATTTTGTAGGTCGGGCAAGGGAAAATAAAATGAAAAACTAATGATAACAGCCAGTAATGCCTTAGTAACCACTCAGTAAATTACTTTGAATTCTTTCAGCTGCCTAATTATTCCTTTTTTTGCCAGTGTTGTCAAATGGAGCTTTAAAAGGCTGGTATGGGTATTAATTTTTTTATGGAACTTGTACTATTACTGAATCTGTTATTTAGAAGGCTATACACCTGCAAGGAAGAACCTTCAACTGTAATCAAAGTGAAACGATGTAAGCAATAGAGTATCTGTAACTTAAGATGCATACATATAGTGTTGACTGAAATTTTTTAATACTCATCTTGGTTATGGCTTAAGAGGCGAAAGCTTTTGTAGGTAACTTAATTTGTGATGTATTTTATTTTAGAATTCACTTATTCGAGAAATTGAAAATGCAAAAAAACAAATAGAGGAACTTCAGCATGAAAAGGTATAATACACTATTTTGAAATATTATATTGGAAAATAACTGCTGTGTTGTTACATAGGAGGACTGGAGTTGAATTCCCCCATAAAACTTAACATTACCTGGTCTCTTTAAGTAGGCGGCTGTTATTGCTCATTGTGTGTCTCAGTTTTATGATGATTTTATAGGTAATGCATAGGGTTTTGCTCAAAGACTTAACACACGTATTAGTATGTAGAGTGGCTGGATATATTGGCAATTTGCCGAAGTTTGAAGATTGCGTAGAATTTTTTATACTGTTGTATGTATGACCTTGAACAGAAAAAAGAAAGAAAAGTACTTTTAATGTTGGGTATTTTCCCATAAGCTTTTTTTAAAGCATTCGGTATCATGAAACACTTTTTTGACTGACAGATTTTTAAAGTTTTAGGAATAGGGAGGCAGGGAGAGCAATTTTTATTAGACTTGGCTGCTGCTTTGCAATACCAGCTGTCTGGTGTTTTGCTTGTCCTGGAGCTGACAAGTTCCCTTCTCAAATATTCGTGGTGGGGCCTCCTTTTTCTTTGCGTTCTTAAGCAGTGGCAATTGATTTTTGTGGTCACGCTATCTGTTCTGAAATAATACTTGTTACTGCTTATTAAATTACAGGTGTACTGCATCTCCCCAAATCATTCTAGCAAGTAACTAGGCCAAGCAGAGGCTGTGCTTCTGTAATGAAATGAAGAATGCATTCAGAGTGTTTTACAGAATGTGCTTTGAATTTTTGTATGTGTAGGCCAGCAGTTTTCACACAAGGCACAGATGTTCATCATCAGCTACTTTTTATTAGTCTTCTGTTGTTTTCTCATTCGTTGGATTTCTCTGTTGTTAAATTCTGTGTTTCTGGAGCATGTAAAAATGCCCAAGTTAAAAGTGAATGCATTTAGAACCTTTTATGCACAGAGCTTGAAAAATCTTCTTGTTTCTTACTAAATATTATTGCTTAGTAATGTTAGTAATACGTTAATTTTATTTAGTAGCTGTTTTTAAAATATATATTGTCATTACCTAGAGTCACAGTGTAGAGAGACAACAGACTTACTCTTGGGTGCCTTTTTGTGATGGTGCTCTATTGTGTGCAGCAAAAACCATCTTTTTTTTATGTTTTATGTCACTGAAGGGTATGTTTTAAAATCTGTTATTTTTGCGTTTCATAGAAGTGAGGTCTAAAAACTAGAAGTTACTTTATAAATCAGTATTTGATGCTGTTTTGTTGTTTGTTTGGTTTTTTTTAAAAAAAGCTTATTGTTATGTATTTTATCTATTTATTTTTACAGGATCAACTTGTATTAAATGTTGACGCATTAAGGGCTGAAAATGACCAAGTGAGACTCAGAGCCACATCACTTCATCATAGGTACCAGCACTTAATTGTAGTTCAGTTTTTTCCTACTTTCTTTAAAGTCACTTTGCTACATTTAATTTTGTCTGTTATAGTTGAAAATACCATAGTCATAGCTATAAAACTTTATAGCTATTTATTCTTTATAGAGCATATAAAGCAGTTTCTATACTGCTTTAAAAAAACCCCCACAAACCCCAAAACCGGCATTGGTGGGATAATAGGAATCATTTGGGTGGTTTTTTTGTTTGTTTCTCCCTTGCCCCCCTGTCTTCCGAAGGATAAAATGTTTGTTTGTGTTCTAGCCGACCAGACTTCAGATACCCTGTGACATCTTCGTCAGTGGCTGACAGTCACACAGACTCCTATGGCACCTCATCAGTGTTAAGGCGTCCCCAGAAAGGTCGTTTGGCAGCTCTCAGAGATGAACCTTCAAAGGTAACTCTGAAATTAAAATAAATACAAAACTTCAGCAACAAAATAGATTAGATGAGGCTAATCTATTGTAAGGAACCTTTAGAATAGGAGTACATAGCAATATACTGCTATATGTTTCCCGTTTAACTAAATAATGCATAACTACTAGTCTTTTTAATTGTAAACAAATCATTGAAAAAACTATTATTTTGAAGTCCCATTTGTATTAAGTATGATAAGCCTGTAAAATATAATTTGAAACGGTCATCCTTTTGTGTCTATACACTCTAATCTTAACGTATTACTCTTCTGCAAGCAATTTTAGGTCCTTTTCAGGACATTTAAGTTCTCATTACATAAAGCTGATTGCAAAAGTTTCAGTGGGTTTGATAGCAAAATTCTATTGTAATTTAGAGTGTATGTAGCCAGGATGTATGATGTTTTAATTTATTCAATGGAGCTGTCCTTTTTTGAGATTTCACTTAACTGTAAGATGCAAAGTTTTCTGCATTATAGCTTTTTTTTACATTTCTCCAAACATTGCTGTCTTGATGGATGCATTCAGCATGTAAGTGGGCTTTTTAAAAATAATTTTAATCGTTTTGAAAAACAGTAGAAATGTCGTGTTTTTCCTATTTGAGTTTGGATTTTTTTACTTTTTTTTTTTTTTAATTAATTCCCTTAGGTTCAAACTCTGAATGAGCAGGACTGGGAGCGAGCCCAACAAGCGAGTGTACTGGCAAATGTGGCACAGGCATTTGAAAGTGATGTTGATGTGTCTGATGTTGAGGATGATAGGGAAACTATATTCAGCTCAGTTGATCTGCTGTCACCAAGTGGTCAAGCTGATGCTCAGACTTTGGCCCTAATGCTTCAAGAACAGTTGGATGCAATCAACAAAGAGATTAGGTATGGTCTATCTGCTGATAAGGTTTTGATAAAAACGAGTTTCCGTGACACTAGAAATCCTTTCTGTATGCTTACCCAGAAGATGGTGGTTGCCCATTCAGTTTCCTGGCGGGAGGAGCTGACAGAAGTAACTAGTTTGCTTATGCCTAAATACTCTTTTCTGGTTCTTTGTCTTCAATCCTATTTGTGGAAGCGATTGTGTATTACTCGTTTGACAGAAACCCCTGCGTGGTGATAATAGAAGTAGCGTTCACCACTTTTTTTCAGATTGGATTAAAAGATTTTTCCAGTGTGGCTGTTTTGCTGCTTCTTTCTAACGCCCGAGTCAGCCGTTCAGTTTATACGGTACTTCTTTGAATGTCATGTTCCTTTGAAACTTTCTTTCTTTTAGACTAATACAAGAAGAAAAGGAAAACACAGAGCAACGTGCAGAGGAGATTGAGAGCAGAGTGGGTAGTGGAAATTTGGATGCCCATGGCCGTTTCCGGTCCATGAGCTCCATTCCTGCTCCCTATGCAAGTGGCTCACTTTCTGGTTCTTCCCCGCCTGGCAGTGGCCGCTCCACCCCAAGGCGGATTCCACATAGTCCAGCTCGGGAAGTGGACAGACTAGGTATCATGACGCTGGTAAGTACCCATTAACTTCAGTTTTTCGGAAAAGTGTTTCTTTTCTCTAGGAAATGGGTTGTTTGATTTCCCCTTCCTCTCCTTCTTACTCAGCTGTATTTTTCCTTTCTCTAGGTTTTTCTACTGCTTCCTTTCAACTTCTATAAAAAGTGTAAGATACAGTCTTAATGATTAGGAAAAATGTTCAGAACTCGAGTCTATTAATTGGTCAACATCTCATGCCTAAGTATTCCGTCTGTTGTTATGGTGTCTCTTCTGACTCCTCTTCCTAGAAGAAATTACGTTTTCTTTTCAACCCCTGGTACAGCAACCATGTTCTCCCTCTGCTTTAAACTTTATTTTTAGCAGTCCACTATTCCACTCAATACTTCGCTAAAAAGTGATTTGCATATGTTGCATTAATCTTGAAGATTGTGGCGGTATCACAGCTCTTCTAATGAGCACTAGTGTCTTGTTTTAGCCTATTAAGACTGGCAGGTAAAGGAATTACCTGTTAGACCTAGTAGCTGATGTAGTAGTACCTTGGGCTTAGCAGTTTGGTGAGTAGAGAAAGATGGATCCATTCTTTTGACATTCATATGACTGCTTAGAAAAATCAGTCCTTCTAGGAGCTGCTTTATACGTGTAAACCTATCTGTAAAAGCAAGGTACGAGTTTTCCACTCTTTTGTTTTTACATAAATGTTAAGCAAACCTAACAGTTTCTCATATTTGGAATACCTTTCACTAAGGTGCATCTTGGATACCAGTATTGATTTGCAAGCACTTTCCAGGAAAAGCTCCTTTTCTAACTTAGCTCTAGACACATTACTTTGTCTCCAGATTTGCGTATGCATTTTACAACTACTACTTACTGTAGTTGTACATGCAACACCCTAGTTTCTGTACTTGATTAATAGTCTTGGATTAGTGCACTTGTATTGATGCCTATACTGTACCAATCCATAGACAAGGAATGCTGGCCATCACTGTAAGCGCAGGTGGACTATAAATGACTGACTTGACTCATGTGGGTCTCTTACTTGTTTTTAAACACTCCTATATTTCAGCTAACTACTTTTGCTGGCTTTTTAAAATGGATGTGTACGTATAGCGAAAAGTCTATTTTTTTTTTTGCCATAAAAAGGAATAATTTTGCTTTTCTTGCATTTAGGAAAAAAAAAAATAAATCATTGTACTAGCTGTAGCCATATATCCAGGGTCAAGCACACTTCTTTTACAGAAACTGACAAGTTTCAAAATGCGGAGTGCTTTATATTCTGATTTTTCACAATAATAAGTAGTTAAGCTCAGTACTTCTCTTAGAGAAAACCATATACAAATTCAAGTAGCTATTTTCATGAAAAATAAATCAGAAGAGCGCATGGCTTGTTAAAATTTAATGTAACTGAACAAAAGTAAAACAATTCACTTTAGATCATAAGAATTGTGACTCAAAGGCACTTGATACATTGTTTGCAGTTGCATTTGTCAGACATTTTAGTACCTGGCAACTGTTTTGTGAAAGCTTTTGTGAAAGCATGAAAGCAAGAAGCTATGCTTCTAGAATTGCAAAACAAGAGCCTTCTAGAAACTTTTAGAACAGCTTATGAATTGCCAGACTGAATGAGTTCTTGTGTTTTGTGGTTTTTTTCCATGTTTTGATAGAAAGTTGCATTAGTTTATGGGCACGATGGCAACATTAGCTTAATGCCAACTGCAGTGGTGGCTAGGCAGTACAGTTAGCTGAAAACCCCTTGTGATTGAAATAATTAAAATGCATCAACGTGATAAATTGTGAAAACTACAGCACTCTTGAGTTCTTGTGGGTGATTTTCATTCCACATGGTAAACATTTTGATTCTTATGGGCTATCAGATTTAATAGATGAAAGATCCAGCATGGTTAAAATGAGTCTGCGCTTTGTCAAAGGACTTGAGGAGGGACTAGATGATCTTTAACGGTCCCTTCCAACCAAGCCCTTCTATATGATTCTGTGAACTTAAGATTTATTAACATAGTACTCTATGGTCAGATTGAACAAAACTTTATACATTAATGCTGCATAGTTTGCACATATTCTAAATACAAAATGATTAACAGTTGTCATTTGTGAGAGGGAAACAAGACGCAAGTCCCCCCACCAAACTTCAGAGGGGACTGACTTTATTTTTTACAGTCTCTTGTAATAATTTGTCCCCAAATAAGTGATAATTATTAAACTAGTTATCTTAATTAAACTTTTGTCAGCATTCATCTGAATAACTTGATAACTTGTTTATGAACTCAGGGTTGCTGCCTTGCTCTGTGTACAGGCAGAGGTCGGGACTACCGAGAAGTGCGATAAAGAGAATAAAAAAAACTTGTGGTAGACTCTTCAGCAAACATTCCAGCACTTTAAACTTAGTGAAAAGTAGGGAATACTGTTCCTGTATCAGCTACTGTTGGCACTCTGTCTTTCACAGTTATTCAAGTTTGGCTACTTTTATGCTGCGTAGGAAACAACTGCAGAAATGGCTGAGGTGTGAGAAGGGACTGGTGCAGGCAGCATACGGACCCTGCTATGGCCCCGTAGGTTATAGAGTTCGAGGGAAGTCCTTGAAATGACAGCAAACCCTCTCACTTTCTAAAAACAGCACCTTACGCCCCCATGTGCTGCACTGTGTTTCTTGCTGAAGATAATGCACCTTTTGTGTGCTAATTCGCCTGTGGTACCAACACATTGAAATATCTATGGTACTTTCGTAGATAACCTACTCTAAGTCTCGATTTTTATTTTCTTTTTCCTTCCTTATCCCCTCTTCAGGGATACATTTAAGTAATCTGTGATTTGAAGAATACTTCATACTCTGTATCTTTCTCTGTGCCATTGCTGTAATTGTTGTTTATATTCTCCCTACTGTTTCGTCTGTAGTAGTTATTTCAGTCTGTGCTACAGTTTACAATAAATATGGCTTTTCCAAATTTCTTTTCTTTGCATGCATCTATCAGCCTAGTGATTTAAGGAAACACCGTAGAAAGGTAAAAATCTTTAGTTTATTTACTGGTGTGCCTCTTCATCTCCTTCCCTGTCCCCAAAGTCATTAATGAATAACAGGAACATAAAAGAAAGCATTTGCAGGGTAACCTTATAATAAAGCAAGATTATATGCTCTTTGATATTAAATGCAAAATGATTTATCACCTTAACATAAGTGTGGGTTTGTTTTGTTTTGTGAGTGAGTTTGTTTGGCTTTTTCTGCTGCAATGGGGGACTGTCATGTTGTTTTCTGTTTGTAACCACTATTTTGCAACCTTCACGAAACAGTATTTAATTTCAAAGATCTGTTAGTGCAGTCTTAGTTTCTGTTATTCAAACTTTGAGATAAGCCATAGCCACAGATGTGTAGAAACTGACTTCATAGAATTGGTAGTCTTCTAATGATTATTTGTCTAAACACAAAACAGTGAGAATCAAGATGCCTTCTTTTCACAGGACGCTTCGGTCTTCTGTCTTTGCACTTGCTTAAACTGAAGTCAGGTATATTAGTTTTATGGTGCTGAGGACAGTACTTCATTCATAGAGCTAAGAACTAGAAGATGAGTGCTCCTTGCTCATTTCACGAGCTAAGACTGAAACTTAGTAGTTTGTCACTGAAGGTAACAGAAAATACAGAAGGAAGTCAAGCAAAAAACAGGCAAATGCAGAATGGTAAAGGCAAGAGTAATCCCTTAACACTGAAAAAATTGATTTTCCTTTCAATGTTTTCTGTAGTGTTGATATTACATTCATAATTTGTCATTTCCAACTAACCCTTCAAACTTTCATTTGTTTTCATCCATTAGTCTGCAGCTTCTAGAGAAGAGGTACGAGATGATAAAACCACAATAAAATGTGAGACGTCACCGCCTTCTTCACCTCGATCGTTGCGTTTGGACAGAGTCCAGAAAGGAGCTTTGCATACAGTGAGCCATGAAGATATCAGGGACATAAGAAAGTAAGTAGCTGTGAACAAGACAGACCTACCAAAACCTTAGTGTTTCAGATTATCAGACTAAAATCCTAAAACTGCAAATACAGGATTTTAGTCTAGATATTGAAGTGTTTCTCAAAAGTAAAGAGCATGAGCACATAAATGGGTGATTATGTTGCATGAGCAGTAAGAACATGGATTCTGTTAATGATAGGAAGTGGCTTTATGTGAAGAATTCTTCTGGTACTCAAGGTCTGCATTAATTTTGCTTTGGAAATGCAAGACATACAAGTCCAGTTTTCTTTCATAGACTGGGATTTAGCTATAAATTCAGAAATAAGTTCAAAATTATTGTAATTTTGACTGACAGATGTTCTTCTCAAAGTGCCTGGGTATCTGGGATAGATTCCACTACAGTATTTAAAACTTCTGTTGTCTGCCTTAATTTGTCAGGAACTTGTGTTGTCTACTTTAGTCTCTCTGAATTGCACTTTAAACACTTTAATTCTTATTTTTTAAAAAAGTAACCACTGACTTGTAGTTCCATACTATAGTATATAAATATTATATCCATTCCTTTCTTGCGTGATTTGGTTGTTTCCACTATTTTTTTTTCTATTTAATGACGTGTATTTTAGTAGATGTGTTTCTTTTCATGTCTCATTGAAATTAGGTGAAATTAGATGTCATTAGTGAGTTACTGAGCTTTTGTTAACTTGCACAGAAGCTTGAACTTGTCTCTCACTATGTTATGCCAGTGAATTTGTTGTACATGTTCTTATTTGACTCCTTGTTTTGTGAAGTTCAACAGGCTCGCAAGATGGGCAAACAAGTAATCCTAGTAGCAGTAATAGTAGCCAAGATTCACTTCATAAAGCCCCCAAAAAGAAGGGGATCAAATCCTCTATTGGCCGCTTGTTTGGTAAGAAAGAAAAGGGACGACCTGGACAAACAAGCAAGGAATCATTAGGACAAGGTTGGTTTGGGTTTGTGGGGTTTTTGTGGCACAGTAAGAGAATGAAAGACTGAATTGTATGATTTATGTATCAGTTTGTGCATATTTATGGCTGATTATTTTGATGATGTACAGCATTTTTGGGAACTAATGACGCTAAATCTTCTGCTCGATCCTTTTATGAGTGTAGGACGCAAGTATTGCTGTCTTTCAGTCTCATGCAGCCAGGCTATTGAACCTTATTGAACTGTTGTGGCTTGTTTTGGGAAACAAAAACAGTCAACTGTATCTGGGAAGTGAAAGAGACTTTTATTAGTATTGACACCAACAGGCATACCTTCATTTTGGACCCAAAAGAACTCCCTTGAAACAAACTCAGCTGGCTTAGTAAATGCTATGGTTACCTACCTTTCTTACGTAATTCTTGGCGTAAAGCGATATCCTTGACGTTGACACCAACCGTTGTTGATATGGGAACACTGAGAATTCATCTTACAGGTGGTTGAAATGTGAGGTTCTTGGTGTGACTCCAACAAGTTTTAGACAGCACCTATTTGAGTACCAATCTGATTTTCCTAGTTTCATACACCTTTTTGGGTATGTATTCAGCTAGAAAATGGAGTGATAGATGGGCTTGGAGGTTTGGCTTTGTACATTTCTGAGCAATAATATTAGAAAGGATTAAAAGCTTCTGTTCAGGGAAGCAGTAGTGACTTTTTGAGTTGTAACTGCCAAAATTGAGAAGATAACAAGACGGGGGTTTGTTTTGGGTTGTGTGTTGTTTTTTTTTTTTTGTAGTTGGCATGGCAGAAGCAGATGGATCCTCTCAGGATGCATTAGGTCTCAGCAAGCTTGGAGGTCAGGCAGAAAAAAACAGGAAAATGCAGAAAAAGTAAGTTATTGAATATTTTTAATCCTTTGTTGTTAAGGTACTGCTTTGTTTAAAAATGTTTTGTTTTCTTTGTCTGGTTTGTTTTCAGATATTTTTGCCCAGTGTGGTGCTATGGCTAATAAGCCTCTGTAGAATTTTTTTTTTTCCTTTCCCCACAACGTTAGTAGTAGCATAGTTCGTGCTAAGTTTGAAACTAATTTCAGTGCTCAAAGCTTGTTGTTGAGATGCTGTAATAAACAAACTTGGAGATAAAAGTGGACTCTTATCAAACCTTCCCCCAGCTTTGTTACGTTTAATGCCTGCTTTGGGTTTAGTTCCTTTGGAAGACTTCCCAAAATTGTCTTTGGCTGTTACTCGCTCCAGAGTGTGAAGGAGTTGACAGAGTGAAGGCATGGGATATTCCGTGCAGATACCCTTCTGTATGCGCTTGCTGGTCCCTTTCTAGCGGGAGACTCTGGAATTCTTTCCTTTTGCATTGCAGCTGCTAACTGCTGCCGTGTTCACTAATTTTTTCACTTCTGTTTAAGGTTGTCTTGACACTCATACATTTTAACAGCTGAAATATTTTTTTTTTCCCCTTGCACAATATACCCCCGATTTCCTCTTTTTTAATAAATTGTGACTATTTCTCTTTTTTTTAAGGCACCTTTTAGATATGTAGTTACCTTTTCCTAGTCACAAGAGTTTTTTCAGTGTGTGTCCACCTTTGTTCACCTCTGAGTATTGTGTGCTGCTTTGTTCCCAGACTTGGAAGAGCTGAGGCAAAGACTATAGTCATAGGTGAAAAATAGATTACTGGTAGAAGTCTTGACTCGATGCTTATATGGTGATACAGGAACCACTAAAATTTATGGAAGTAGGATCAGGCATTCTTTGCATTTTTCCACCCAAAGCTGAGCCATATACCTGGCACTTCTGTTGCTTCTGTTCTGTTCAGCTGTCTTTACTCTGTCGGAAAAGCTGACCAAGATCGACGTGTTTTGCTTTCTTACTTGACTTCTGAAGACAGAATAGTGAATGTTGAAAAGCAAGTGTGCTAATTTTCTCTGTGTGAGAGATTTCCTGCAGTACTTAAGTTCTATTAACAAATAAGAATAATGCCTAGTGACTGCTAATGAAAACCAGCAGAGTGTTGGTTTGAAAAGTCAGAATGGAATGTGGCTTTGTTTGTATAACGGAAAGCTCAGCTGTTTTTCTTCAGACTGTTGCACTGAAGGCAATCGTACATTATTATGATCTGGTATTTTCCCTTCTCTACAGAGCTTTAAAGTCGTACCACATCTTGGTTGAATAAATGGTTTTAATCTGCTCCTATCGAAAAAGTGGTAGGCCTGGTTTTTGAACAATATAGTTCTTTCTCAATACCAGCAACAAATTTCATTCTAGACTAAAACAGTTTATGCTGTCTTGCTTTAATAAATGCAAAAAATGCAGTTACAGAAAAATCATGACTTTTTTTGGTAAACATTCTGCCTTTCAAAAATTTCCCGGTATTACTTACAAATATGCCTCATGGCTGGATGTTCTTGGTTGTTTAAAATGCAAGTGTCGATATTAGACAAATAAAAACCTTTAGTTTGAAATTGCCTTGCCTGGCTATTAAATATGAGTATGTGCTTATTCACAGGAAAGTGTCTATGATTCAGATATTGCAGTGAAAGTGGGTATGAAACAAGACTGTCTTGATGAAGATAGGTATCATAATATTTAGTTTTATTCCTCTTACTGCTGAGAGCAGCAGCAGGGCCCTTTGGAGAGAAAGGACCTCTCCCTTCCACGAGAAGCAAATTTTACCATTTTAAAAATGCCAGCAAGATACTTTAATGCATCTGTTTCAGAATCCTGACAGGTATTCTGAACACAGGAAGCAATATTATCACAGTGTCAAAGATCCCTTGCTGCCTTCTTGAGGTGCTTGTTATCAAAAAGAAAAAGCGGTAACACTGCTCTGAATTGCTTTTTGCTTTGATAGTGGAGGAAGGTGGGGTTAAAATAAATTCTGGAGGCTGACTGATCACTTGTAAAATCCTGTATTCAGCAAAAAGAATTCCAGTTACCTGAATGCTTGGACCAATGACAGCCATTTCTATTTATAGTTGTCTCTAATCCCTATTTGCTTGCTTATCTTTATGATTTCTGCATGCATGCACAGAAATGGGCCGAGGGCAGTACTCAATGTCTTTACTAACAAAAACCTATTTATAGTTCAGAATTAAATTACAGTATACATTATTTGTCTGTGTTTGTATGCTTTTGAGTTCAGTTTAATCCTAGTTTTATGGTTTTCCTTCATTGTTTTATTTTCCTTTTGTTTACCATTTGATGTGGTAGTGCAAAATCAGGGTAAGTTTATGTTTATTTTATTAGGATTGTTGTGAAATTATGGTAAATCTCATTTGGATTTTTTAGCAATATATTAAGAGCTGTAACTTTTTTCAATAAAGTCTTAATTATGAGAGGAGATACGAGATTCAAAAGAATTTATTGTGAAAATGTGTTGCTGAAATAAATCCAGTGTCTTCTGGTTCAGCATGAATGCTAGTTCAATGTCTTGTCTTAATTTGCATGGTGTGAATTTTTATAATAGAAATATTAAACCCTACTTAGATGGAAGTAGTTTTGTAATTTGGGTTTTGAAAGTAGTTTAGCAATAGTAGATATTTGTGTCAGTTCGTTTCCAAGGTAGATGTATTTCTGTAAAACCTTTGCTCTTTGTTTACTAAATTTAAGTTGGCTTTAGTGTTTGGTTCATGCTGCTCATCTTTGTGAGCGGTGTTGTTGACAGTGTTTGCCGCAATGGTATTTGTGCTTTTCTGTGTACAATACAACAAACTTAATACTGTATTAATCAAAAAGGAAGGCAACCTGAAATTTAAGATAACTCTCCTTAAAAAAAGTTACACACAAAAAGTTTATTACGTACCTCAAAATGATATATATAATAAGGATATTAACTTTCCACTGATGCTCTGCCTGAAACTAGACTATTTTCATCTCGTATTTTACAACTGTTGCCTCTCGGTTCTTACACCTTGCAACTCTCATTTCCATCGTTATCATTGTCTTCACCACCTTCCCTACGGTGTTTTCCCTACTCTTGGTTTCTTCCAAATCAGCTATTGTCAGTTCCATCCAAGAAATCAGGAATACAGCATTCCCCTTTGGCTGCAAGTTCTGGATTTATCCATTCCCGTGCTGTCTTAAGCCAGTAACAAAGTGATGTTACTCCAGGCTGCTTTATTTTCCTTGTGGGGTCAGTGTATGCTTGCCTGCCAAGAGCCATTCTAAATACACATACTTTAAATGGTCTTTACAGGGCCTTGTGTGTTCGCTGCTACATCAAGCACCTGCAGTTTTGACATAATTTCTCATCCCATATGACCACAATTTCTTTGTTCTCCATAGCTGGTGTTAGATGCCTCTTGAGTGTGTGTAACAACAAGCGTTTCCCTCTTGCAGCAACACGTTTGGTCTCCCGTTCCAAGTGATGTTCAGCCAACTTTTTGTTAAGTCCATAGACATCTATCCCTTGGTCTTGTCACCTAAGAGTTATTCCAGTAGCCAACTACTCCTTTGGCATTCTTTTGTCCTTTACAGTGACAGCTTTATACCATCTGTTAACACTGCCAACACTACTCCACTATTTATTTTCCTCACAAAAATATGAGGCTGGGTTTTGGACTTGCCTCCTAACTGGTACAATTGGATGGCCTGTGAAACTAAACTGGCCTGTCGGTTGTGATCTTTACATAATCTGACCGTGTATTGCTGGAATGCAGCGAGTTTCTTGGTAAAGTTGGAATGGAGTTGTTGGAAAAGCCAAGTTCCCTACAGTAGGAAAAAACCATTGATGCATCATTTGCAGATAAAACAGCAGCTGCCTTTGAATTCTTCCCATGGGATGTTTTGTGCCTGTGCTGTGTCTTGAGCTTTCAGTGTAATGATTTCTTGTGCAAGCAGGTTTCTGTCTCTTCTTGCACATGAACAAATTCCGCAATTAACTTTCTACTTCATGCATGTGTTCCTCTTTGGATCCGTTGAAGTTCTCTCATAGACATTTTTGGTTTGTTTGTTTCTATTTTCCTATGTTTGCTTCAGTCACATAACCCTTCCTTCCAGCCACACAATTGTTTTCTGCGTACAGTCAAGTTTGCATCGTAACCTCTCCTTACGCTTTTGATACGTGCCCTGTACTACTCACCTCCGAGTGATTTGCTGGTTCACGGTTAACCTGAAGCACTCGGGGAGATTTATAAAACTACCAAAAATTACACTGCAATTCTCTGAACTCCCTAGGATACCCAAGCAGCTTTAGAAGCTGAGGCAGAGGCAGTATTACATGCTCTCCTGGGGTCATCCTAGTCAAACCTGAGGCTTCTTTGGGCATGTCTGTCCTCTTTCATCGCTTGTGGGCCGCCCTTATGTTACCACAGCCACCAAAAAGGAAGACAAAGACACCTATTTTGAAGTTAAACTACTTGGAAAAACCATTTTGTTCCTTTCTGGCAAATACAGTATTAAACATTCTATTCTGTTCTTACCAAGCAGTATTTTTTTAGTATCTTATTAATTTATTTCTTCATTTTTTAATCTTTATTCAACAAAGTGAAGCAAAACTGAATGTGTTCAGGGCTAGTGATTTGTGGGATTAATGTAATGTGTTCCGCAGTAGCAGGATAATAGCTGATCCTTTATTCCTAATTTAGAAATATATGCATATTTTCGAAGTATGCAGATATGTATTAGCTTTTACAGTCTTCTTTGCTAGTGAAATCTAGCTGTTGAGCTGCTGTACTGCTGAACACTATTTCCACCTTAACTGTTGGGTCTTAGAATGGGTACATTAGAATGGTTATTTGTAACCAGTTAGCTGGCAGTTCCTTCCTTCCTCCCCTTTTTTCGTTCCTAGGCAGCACATTTAATTAGGCAAATGTGTTGCGAGGTTCTAGTAGAGCAATAGGAATTTACTGACATGCGGGTGGAGAAGTAGTATCTATTGATAAAATAGTTGCTGGTATATTTATTACTTTATTGATGACTTTTTCTATTAAATTATCTACCAGTGTAACACGAGGATCCCTAGGTATGCTGGCATGCCTAAAAAAGCTGAATACTGCATATCCTTTTTGCAGTAGTAGCAAAGCAAGGAACTAGTCTGTCAGTAGCCCCTTTTCAAGATGGCTTGTGGGGTAGTTTTTGAATATCTGCAACTTTTAAGTACTTGATCATCCTAGGTCTGTTCAATGATACATTTCTGAAGGCAAGGAGATTTTATTTCTTTTAAATTGTGAGAAAATGATAAATACCTAATGTGAGATCGTGAATCTGTAGTATTGCTGCTTGTCTTCCTAAATCTACACTTGCAGGCATGAATAAAAAGCATAAACCAGTAAAAACTGTCCAATTAGGTGAAGCTGTTTTTCCTAGTGAGTGGAGATTTAAACACCTACAACTAGCTTTCAAAGGCAGCTTAAATATGCTTTTTTCAGACTTTATCCATTTTTTCAGACAGATATATCCAAACAACATTATGTGCATATACCCGCAACACTAGTTTTTGTCTCTTGGTTTATCAAACATTTTTGGCAGCTGTTTACAGGGACCTTGTGAGCTTCCATTGTTTCTGTAAGCTGAATTGTCAATATTAAACTGCAGTCTCTTCTGTTTCAGAATAACAAAGGAAATGGTGTCATCATAGGAGATGAAAGCAGAGTTTCAGTACCCAGCCTTTCAGAATACAATTGCCAAAGTGTGGCGCTCTGAATATAACGGTTGTCTGAAGCTGTGCCTGAAATTCTGACAGGCTCACTGTTGCAGACTCAAATTCACCAATTAAAGGGTCACTGTCCCAGTGGCCAGCCTCGACAGCCTGATGGGCAGTACCGTTTCGGTGGCATGGGTATCTGGTGTACTCGTACATTTCCACAGGTCTCAAAATCTGCACGTTGAGGAAAAATGACTGCTTTGCTTCAGTCTAATTTGCTGAACAGAAAAGTGCAGCAGTGGAGAATGTGACTGGCAAAGAAGTCTGACATCTCCACTCTGTGTTGGCCGTGTCAGTTAATGTCAGGAACAGTTTCAGATGTGCTTTTCTGAAAGGCAAAATCCAGCATCTCGGCCACTCCGAAATTTCCTATCCAGTTCAGCTCATGTCACCATGTCCTTTCACGTGTGCTGTGGCTGCCTTAGTGGCTGTATCGTATAAGGCTAGGAAAGGAAGAAAGCTAACTACTGGAAAGAAAATAGTAAATTGAATGCAGTGTTTAAATTGTAACATCTAGTTATAACTGGTTTGTCTTTGTTATTAATAACTGTTTCTGTAATTGTAGGCATGAGTTGCTAGAGGAAGCCAGAAGACAAGGTTTGCCTTTTGCACAGTGGGATGGACCTACTGTGGTTGTGTGGCTGGAGGTAAGTGGTCCCTCCAAAATAAATAAATCAAAAAATAAAAACCTCCATGTACAGACTTTTAGAGAATTTAAGCTTTTGAAGCCAGAAATATTTTCCAGATCCTGCTAACTTCCTTTTTTTGTGTTTCAGCTATGGGTTGGGATGCCAGCCTGGTATGTGGCTGCTTGCCGAGCAAATGTGAAAAGCGGTGCTATCATGTCAGCCCTGTCTGATACAGAAATACAGCGTGAAATTGGAATTAGTAATCCTCTGCACAGACTGAAGCTGAGGCTGGCCATTCAAGAAATCATGTCACTAACAAGTCCATCTGCCCCTCCCACCTCAAGGACGGTAAGGAAAGTGATCCAGCATTGAACATCTGTTAGAACCATTAGAATTTCAAAAAATTCTACTGTAAACACGTAACTGAAAGGACTTGAACTTCAAATACAAATTTCTGGAAACATTATATTGTAGAGGAACATGTTATTTAAATACAGGATGTTGCTTCCTTTCTTGGAAATTAAATGAAGAAATAACTATATTTTCTTTCTCAAGGGAAAGAGAAGTTTGTATCAGTGTAAGTATGTAATCCAAAATCTTTAGAGGACGTGTCATTTGTCTCATCTGTTGGGCTCAGGAAAATTTGTAATACGGATGAAGTATACATGTGTGTACAGAAATTTGTAAAATACTTGGAGGCTCTATTAATTGATGTATGAGGCCATTAATGCCAAATAATGATTCAGACTACATAAACTAGGAGTCCATCTGTTTCTCTGTACTCTAGTAAATTTAGACACTTAAAGTTAGTGTGAATTCCCGCTCGTGAATCTGCCCTGCAATCTAAAGTGATTTCTGAGATTCCTGGGATTATGTACTAGACTGCAAATGCATTTTTCGGATTAGAGCAGAGTCAAGTGTTTGCCCATTAATGACATCAGTGTAAGCTATTTATCACATTCAATTTTGTTAATGTCTTTGAAGAAGAGTGATCCGTGTTAATAGGCTTTTATTCCATGCCATTACTTTCAATAGATATACCTATACTTAAGACTTCAGAAACCATTGCTTTTGCCCATGCCTGCTCCTTACATGTACCGATTGCTTATATGTTCTGCAACCTCTCCTCTTTGTTACTGCTTTCCTTTCACTGGATGGGATTGCTTCCCTGTGGGGTCATATTAGACCACGGGAAATGTCTGGGTAACACATGAAGAGATGGAAAATCTTACAGCCACACAGCAAACGGTTAGTTTATAGCGTTGCCACTTCTGTTCCTTAGAGTGCTTTTCCCACTTTTTGAACATTTGAATCAAGTGCCTTTTGCTCTTTTTTCTTTTCTTTTCCTTTTTTTTTTTTCTCTCAAATTAATGCATTAAAATTCTGGATCAGTGCTTCTTCTAATTATTAACCTCGTAACCTGCATCTTGATAGTTGTTTTTTTTCCAGAAGGGGGGGAAAAAAATCAACACTGATAAGATTGTAAAGAAAACTCTAATATGTAAAATGGAGCTCTGATTTGATTAATTAATAGACAAATTGAATTATTTGTGCCGAAATTTCTTCTCTCCAGAAAACTTAATTGGTAGATGGGTTTTGCAGCCTCTCAAATGAAAATGAGTGCCTTACATTTTTTTACAATGCATGATGCTTGCTTTATCTAGATTTTTTTTGGTATGCAGTAGACTTAGAGTCTTGCAGTGGTTCTTTAACTATGATCTCCTTACTAAACTTAAATACTAATATGTATGTGTTCTTTTGCTTTTCTAACCACTTAACAGGAAGATGAGGAGGGAAGCTGGGCTCAGGTTGGAAACTTTATGTAATATTATGGACTATATGTAAACTGTCACATGTCTAGTTATAGAGCATGTTTCCTTTATAGCAGTTTCTTTTAGTGACTCTTGGTGTGGCTTGGGGACTGGGAGAGGGGGAAAACTACAGGCTTATCTCTGTATAGTACATACTTGGAAGATACACTTTTATATTTAGGTGATTGGAATACTTTGATGTTTTCTAGAACTTAGAAGATTTGGTGGTTCATCGTTGAAAATTTGTAAAATAGGTTGTTAGGTAGTACATCACCAAAAAAGCTATGCATAAGGATTTTTAATAACAGGGCTGTTAGGGAGAAGAATATTCAGAAGTTTTCATTACCACTAGCTTTCCAAAATATTTATTCTCTAGCTTATGAATCATCAAAATACAGTTATTCTGATCCTTAATAAGCATTGTTGTATTCTATGCATTGAAGATACTAGATCAAATTTTAAAATCATTTCATGACATAAAGCATGGAATGTTTTGGTGGGGGAGTGGCTCTCCGGGAAGCCAGAATTCCAAGAAGAATGTCTGCTCTATGCAGAAAGTCCCTGTTGAGCCCAGCCGCCACCACAGGTGTGCTACAAGATGTACCGAGCCAAGATACTTAAGCAGATTTCTGTGCACGAATTCTGTAATCCTCCCAGATGAATTGTTTTCCCTTAAAGTGGTGACAAAGCCTAATTGTATTTTCGGGCATTGATAGAGTTGAGTATTTTATACAGGGATATAAACAAAACTCAGGATTTGCCTGTGACCCGGATCTTTGGACAGTATAGTCTCTTCTTGCTTGGCTGCCCTCCAGCTTAAACCTCTTTAAGTCCCATTAACTACATCTGGGATGCTCATTTGCAGATTGTCAGTGATAACAATCATAGCTTGCCTCCCTCTTTCAAGAGAAATGTGCTATTTCAGTCTGCTGCCTAGCGATGGCTTGAAGAAACACATTTCCATGGGGCCTTGCTCCTTTCCAGAAGATGCTTCCTCTAGAGGAGAAATAAAGCTTTTCACTTTTAATTGCACAGTAAAAATGAGTTATTACCCTTGACTTTTGAAAAAAGGAGCTGCTGGTTTTTGTTGCTCAAGGAGTGATTGGATGTGGAGTTACAAACTCTCTTCTTTTTAGAATTTTTCTCCAAAAAAACCCCAACCAGGTGATTTGCAGATCAAAAATGCAGTGAGATAAGTCTCTTATTCAGGGTAAGGACTAGCATTTAGAATTGCTTGTTCTTCAGTAGTAAGTTTTTTATCAGTTTCTGAAAATGGTTAATTGTATTTAAAAAAAAAAAAGCTGCAGGTTTTTTCTTTTTGATAGCTTATATTTATATGGTCATGTGAAAAATAGGACTCCCCCCTCCAATTTTCAAGAGATACATTACTTTCAACATCTTAACAAAATAAAATTTCATGGCTCTTGTTATGAAGACTGTATAGATTAGTCTTTTTTATTTTTATTAGCTTTTGCATATTTTTTCATACTCTTCAACATGAAGTAACTTAAGGCCTTTTTTCTTGCTGCTCTGAATATTTAAACTTGCTTTTCTTTGAGGAGGACTTCTTCAGAAAACATATATGTAGTATTCAGTATTTTGATTTGCTTATCTTCACAGGCTAAGAATTAAGTAAGCATTGTTTTAATTTTTGTCTTTAAAATACATTATCTAAAAAAGCTTATGCCTTAATCTTTTAAAAACAGACGTTAGCATATGGTGATATGAACCATGAGTGGATTGGCAATGAATGGCTCCCT
Organism: Chionis minor; assembly: GCA_013398295.1. Taxonomy (NCBI): domain Eukaryota; kingdom Metazoa; phylum Chordata; class Aves; order Charadriiformes; family Chionidae; genus Chionis; species Chionis minor. Next base: position 396,579 of record VZSF01001882.1, read on the forward strand.
AGTCTGGGGCTCCCTCAGTATCGCAGCTATTTCATGGAATGTCTTGTTGACGCTCGAATGCTGGATCATTTAACTAAAAAAGATCTGCGTGGGCAACTTAAAATGGTGGACAGCTTTCACAGGTAAATAGATTTAAGTTGGAGACCTCACCTACAGTAAAAGTTTCTGCTATCTCTAAATGATTTTTTCTAATTTTATTTTCCTAAACAGAAACAGTTTTCAGTGCGGAATTATGTGCCTACGAAGACTGAATTATGATCGAAAAGAACTTGAAAGAAAAAGAGAAGAAAGCCAGAATGAAATTAAGGGTCAGTGCATTGTCTTGACTTCAGTCTGATTGCAATGTGTTTTCACTGATCTGCCTCAAGAATTTATTTTAAAAAAAAAAAAAAGGCATCAGAGGGAGGAATTATTTATAAAATACCAAGTGTTAAATACAGGAGGTGTGTCTGGATGCAGGCTCTGAACAGTGAATCATGGAAAACATCATTAAAACATTTCACTCGTGCAGAGATGTGCTACAAATGCAGGCATTTTTGAAACTCTTACTGCTCTGAAGTTTGAAACAAAACTAAATGTTTTAGGATGATGAGGGCTTTGAAAAAGTTTTTGTTTTTTTCTTTTAGGTTTTTTTTTTTCCCTATTCTAATATAGTAACTTTGCATCTACATGATATTATTGTTGGTTGTGGCCGGTAATTTTTATTATCCAGCTCTTTATGAAAAAAAATAAATATATCCAGATGACTTCAGTCTGCTATTATCTGCCAGATTCATAGTGATTATTGAAAAAGAGAGGAAGAAAAATGGTGGGGAATTCACAGTGTCTTCCAAGATTTCCCATAGAAATTTTGTCCCCTGCCTAATCCCAGAAGTCTTTTCTGACGTCTTAGGCTAAAATTTTAGGGTTACCTTATACACAGGTTTTTTTAGTAGGCTCTGTGCCTGCTCTTCCCCTCTCTGTTTAAAGTGTTGGTACCCTCTGGTGGTTATTCTACTACCTGTGCCTGACACCGTTCCCGGGAGTCACAGCTAACTGTCACGAAACAAGCTTGTTTTGTGGCTGGTAAGCCTTTTTTAGCCTCCAAAATGGTTTGGCTGCATCTCTTGCCTATAGTGAATTGCTTCTTAAAACATATAACTCTTGAATTCCTCCTAGGAATTGTTTGGGAAGAATGCCAGTTGACACAGGCCAGAAACATACTGTGGATCATTATAACAGTTTGATTGACATAGACATTTCTGAGTAGTGTAAAGAAACATACTTGTAAGAACATAGTTGTTGTTTTGGTGTTTGGGCTGAACATGTAAATGCTGCTTTATAATGTTTTTCCTTGAAAAATTTCTAAGATGAGAGCATATTGATTGTTGAACTGTTACAGTATGAAACATCTTCCAGTAAACTTCAAATACACTTACTTTCCACTTTAAATTTCTGATTGTGGAAAAGTGTAGTAGTGTGCATGCACAAGCTGAAGGAAAGTCTGCATTACTAAATAGAACACCTTCAGAAGGTAAAGGCAGATAAGATTGGAAACTTAATAAATAATAAAGCTTTAAACAATGATAAATAAATCTTTCTGTACTGTTCAGTAGGAAGTGCTGAGAAGCTACTATAATTTTTTTTTTTCCCTTCGAGTAGTAAAATGTTTTTACCAAAATTTGTAAGCTGTCTTGGGTGAGGTTCAAGACTCTAAGTGGCTGTGTAGACTAGAAGGTCCCGTCTTCCCCATCTGCACTTCTGAACTTCAGTGCCCATGTGAACTTCTCGTAACTGTGACTGTAGCCTCCCTCTGTAGGCTGAGGGAGGAGACTCAGCGAGGACGATTCCTTCTGGGTGCGAGGAAAACTGCTGTATGGAAAGGATCCAACAGTGAGCATTGGACTCTAAGTGTGAAGTTTTGTTGCTAATTCAGAGTGTTTCATGCACACCAAAAAGGCCGAGGCAGATTAGACCGCAACCGAAATGTTAAATAACACAATTCCTTGAAGGCTACTATTTAACAGCATTTATGATAAATTGTGTACACGTGAAAACCAATCCCGCATACACAAGCATACAGATCAAGAAAGGACTGTGGGTTTTTTGGTCAGAAAAGTTGTATTGTTGTAAATCGGGCAACTTTTTTTCTCCGTAGATGTCCTTGTCTGGAGCAATGAACGAATGATCCATTGGGTAGTGTCCATTGGTCTTAAAGAATACGCAAATAACCTTATAGAGAGCGGAGTTCATGGTGCACTTGTGGCCTTAGATGAATCATTTGATTACAATGCATTAGCTCTCTTACTACAAATACCCACTCAAAATACACAGGTAAGCAATAAGTAGTTACTTTGTCTGATAGGGTTTTTTTTTTTCCTCTCTAGGAAGGTTAAAAATGGAACTGACTTTTTTTTTCCTTACCTAAGTGCATGTCTTTCTATTCCCAGCTGTAGAAACTTTAAAAATCGAAAGTCGTCCCTAATCATTTTATCCTGTAAGAGAAAAACATAGAACTATGCTTTTCTTACTCTCTTCCAATTGTTAATAACAATTCTGGTTGATAAACTTGCTTGAACAAAAAATAGTGAGTATTTTCCTCATAGACAATCTTCACAGTATTAGTGTAAAACTCATCATTTTTGTTGTTTCCTCATTTTTATTTGGAAATAATTAAGTTTGAGCCAGAAATCATGAACTTTCCTATCACAAACTAAGGGAAAGGTGATCTGTTAAGTCTTCCTTAAATTTTTAGTATGTGGCAACTTAAATCGTAACCTTTCAAGTACTAAGTATGTTTATTAATCTGATAAGAAGGTATTAAACAACTTTGGTTATATTAAGTTTTAAAAATTACTATAGGTTACTTATTACCAATCTTTTGGAATTAACTTTAATTTCTCTCGTACTATAAACTTTAGGCTCGTGCTGTTCTGGAGAGGGAATTTAATAACCTTCTTGCTATGGGCACTGACCGAAGACTTGATGAAGTAAGTTACTTGACCCGTTTACAGTCCTGGGAACTTTATCCGAACTGTTAAGTGAAAGAATTTAGCTTGAACCTCTTTAAGCTATGACAGAGCAGGGACAGAAATCTTTAACTTGAAATTCTTTGTCTGAGAGTTTCTGAATATGGCAGGTTTTGTGTATTTAGGTAAGACGACTTGGAATATGAAAGTATTGAGATGATTTACATGATTGTTTTTTGTAGTTTGTGTCATTAATATCTAATAGCTGCGCTTTCGGATGAATCTTCTTTTTCTATCTAAAATGTGGGAAAACTAGCAGATGAACAAGCTATCATAGAATAAGGCACTGCATAGCACACTTCAAACCTTTGTCCTGATGAGCAGTATTTCAGATAGTTTGGAGTGTATTTCAAGAGAGCTTGTGTTGTTAATATCCATTAATACTGGTATAGATGACCACCAGGTACGTTTGCACATCAGAGTAATTTCTGTCGGGCAGTCTGTGCTCTTAACAGTGTATAAACTTCATTCAAATGGAATGAGTATAAAACTCCAACAAACCAGGCGTGAGTCTGTTTTGTAGACCCTGTGAACCCGTAGCGTGAAGGAGAGAGTTTTGCATCTTAAAAGTTGCTCTGTGCTGTAACTCAGAGAAGAATTCCAAGCTGGTGGTACTTCCCCAAGACACTTGGAACTCTGTGCTACCTCTTCTTTGGTGCTGATGAGAGTTTGTGGTCACTCGTGTAGCCGGAAGTGGTTCAGGTTAAGACTAAGATGAAACCCTAATGTGGTTAACCAGATCGGGGAACCTGACCACAATATCTCAAACGGCTGTGCCAGTAGGAGGAAGAGGACAAGGGGAAGCATGAAAGTGCTAACTTGAACTGCTTTTGGATCAGCGAGGTGAAGCGTACACCAGTATGTTGAGGAAGGAGGCTGCTGTGACAGACCTTGACGGCTGTTGTGTTCATCTTTTGTGTAATGGACTTGTTGTAGCCCTTCTGTGGCACTTCCTGACAGCTCTGTTCTCAGCATGCATCTCTACTAAGATTTTTAATAACATCATCAAAAAGCAGCTTGATAGTTTTCCAAGGTATTTTTCTGTAGCGATTCCAAACTGCAAGAGAAGGAGCTTTGAGGGAATGGATGTTCGCTCTGTTCTAGCGACAAGGGGCAGTTTGTTGATCTTGAAGGTCTCTTCAAATAATGCAAACACTTATCTCCTAATTCTAAAAGGGGATAAGTTTTAGGTAAAATGGCATTCAAGTGGTTGAACTGTTTCTAAAGGTGAAGTTGGCATATGGAGGTGCACAATGGGTATATTTGCATTGACACAATACCTTTACTGCAAAAGACGTTTTTGGAAGTGGAACTTGAACTGTTGTATTTAGTAAGTGCAATATTATATTTCTGAAGTGGAATATTACTTCAAAGATGCAGATGTATTAATGGGCAGAAAATGCACCTGGGTAATTACAAGTAAAGTTTACCCAAGTGCTTAAGCAAAACACTGCAAAACAATATAGTATTTACTGCACTTACTTTTTTTTTTTCCTCACTATCGCTTCCTGGAATTTGTAGCATGAGAAAGCACAATAGCTGTATCATCATTTCTGTAAGACAGGCTTGAAGGTTAAAAGCAATTGTTCAAATTGCGCCTCTATACGGCGATGTTCCCAAAGCAGCTTTTATGATCTGCTCCATTCCTCACACCCCCTAAGAATGAGCGACATGACACTTACGAGGTACTGCAAGTCATGAAGTAGAAAAATTCAAAGTACAAAATGTTTTCCTAAACGTGCCAAGCACATGAATTTCCAGTTACTGAGCTGAAGAGCCTTCCCTCTAGCAAATGAACACAGGTTGCTGCAAATGAAGACCTCTGCTGCTGTTGCACCTGAACTGTTCTGAAAATTAACTCATTCGGTGGTGATACATGTCCTTAAGATTGTCAGCAATCCTTTTAATGTCAGTAACAATCGTGCATCTTCTGAATCGCTAATGGTGTTTATCAATATAACAGGATGATGATAAGAGCTTTAGGAGAGCACCTTCATGGAGAAAGAAGTTTAGACCAAAGGACATAAGAGGTTTAGCTGCTGGATCAGCAGAGACTCTTCCTGCAAACTTCAGAGTTACAACCTCAATGTCTTCACCCTCTATGCAGCCAAAGAAGATGCAGATTGATGGTATTGATTTTGTATTATTTTAAGCATGATGCACTTTTTTGCTTGAGTTTACAGGGGAATTAAGTTCAAGTTACCTTTTTGCTGCATAAAAGCATCTGCCTGGTGCATGGTTGTGTATATATATATATATAACACTGTGTTTAACCGTAGGGTGGTTTGTAATTTCAGGAAGCAGTAATAGATGTGGAGTTTCTTTTTACTTCATTGGAATAACAAAATGAGAATTGTAGTTAGAAATTAATTTATATTAAACTAGGAAAATAAAATTACGTTTTAGTAGAAGCCTTTTAATCATGTGATGCATAATTTCAAATTAACAGCAATTAGACCAATGTAAGCCTACGTCTGAAATGCAGTAAAATGCATTAAAAAATGCAGTAAACACCCTCAGATAATTTTGAGATTACTGAAACTTGAGTAAAATGTGCATTACCCCCCCACGGTGTCCATTTAAGTATTGATCATACTTGAAATTGCTACTTCAGTCATCGCTGTGAATTTAACAATCTATACGTATATGTGTGCATGTGCGTGCACACACAGAGATATGTATATTAAAAAACCCCACAAACCTCCCAAAAACCTACCTGGAAGTGAAAGTTGATCACCTGTCATATGAGGTATCTTGTCTGTTTAAAAACAGTGTCTTTAGTACCACGAGAATAAACTTTCACTTGAATTTGTTCTACAAAACACAAGTGAAAATAAATGGAAAATGTATTTAATTGGAACACATAGGATGAGAACTTCAGCGTAACCTGTCAGAGTTCTCAGGTTCTGAAAATTGTATTTATGAGTAAAGCTCAGAGAAGAAACCTTTGCATCTGACGTTGCTCTGTAAAATGTGAGCTGTTCTAAATTTAAAATATTGTCACTAGCACAAAATATGTCCCAGAATTTGTGGAAAACTCTGTAAATTCAAATAAGTAAAGTCTTTACCATGTAAAACCCCTTTTGTTTTAGGATATAAAACCCCAGAAAAATATATAAACTATATAAAATAGAAAATAAATAAATTATAAATTTAGCTTTGCCAATTTCTGTGTGCTAGTTGGCATGGAAGTGTTTGGTTTGGTTTTTTTTTAAGAATTCTTTTTGTTAGCCACTGAAACTAGAAGTGGATAATATATAAACTGTAAAATAAATTCTGCTTTTCTAACTGGTAACTTTAGAGTTGGGTGAGTACAGTAGCTGTAATCTCATTGCTGTGAGAAAGGGTGGGGTTTTTTTTGTGTAAACTAACATGCATGCTGTGTTCTGCATGTCTTCCCGTGCTTCTTGAAATAGGCAGTGTATCAGGAACACAAAGATTGGATTCTGCTACAGTAAGGACCTACTCCTGTTAAAGCCTTCTCCTGGTGAGTAAAGTTGATAGGTATAATAGTAAAGCAGCCGTTTATGAAATAAAACATCAGGTATTTAAATACAGTGAATTTGCACGCTTAGAAAACTGTTCCAAGTTTTCAGGCTAGATTGTTATATTGAAAACCCAGAGATCATTTCCTACGATGAAGACTATGAGTGTTTAAATATTTACTTTTGTAAAGATTGTATTCTTTTGAGTTTGGGGTTTTTTTAAACAGCCTCAAAAAGGACCTATTCTAAATAGCTGTGTAGAAAGTGTTGAAATCAAAGGTTGGATGAAACAGCTAGTGAAGGTGGGAAGGAGGAAAGGGAACTAAATTAGGCATATAAAAGAAGGAATTTAGTGTGTGACACTGCAGTTCCATTAATTGATCTTTCGGAGCCTTTGCTTGGTCGAAGTTATCCTGCTATAATATACCTCAATATTTAATTGTTCTAGGGGTAATTGCATAGTTTTCCAATTTTTGGATACTTCATGCCACTGTGATTGCTTAGGCTGTCTGCTTGGATCAAGCTACATGCAGCCTAAATTTGGGTAGCTGTGAGCAGCGCTGGCAGTAAAAGGCAGCTTGATGACAGAAGGGTGTTTAACACAAAATACATGTGTTCTGGTTTATGAAAGATTTGTAGTCCTGTCTTACTCCAGGATTTGGAATGATTTTTCTTCAGCAGCCTCTGCTGTATTTTCTCATGGAACAATATTTCTCTTGTTTTGCAAACAAGTCTGGAAACTAAATTTTTTTTTTTACTATCTTGGATTTTTTTTAAAAAAATAATCCAATGTATCTTTCTCCTGCTAGCTGGTATCTTCCATGGGCTATAAATTGCTTGTCTCTTCTGCTTAAACAGCTTGCCTTTCTTCTCACCAGTAACATTGCTACCAACTCATGTATTAGCTGCCTTTCCTTCGAATTCTGAACATTTTGCACATACAAGTTCACTTCTAAGGAGTTCTTATGTGTGAAATGTTGAGAAGGGGAAAAACTCTTGCACATAGCAAGTCAGATGATGCCAGTTTATAATTTCAGGAGCTATCTTCAAATTTTTTTTTTAGTTGCAAGGCATTGAAGTTTCAAGTCTTTCCCTCCCCTAAATTCTCCCCACTGGTGCAGGATACTCTAGAGTCAGAAGACCTAACATAAAGATCTTGGAAGCAGAAATGTCTGACCTCATGTGCTTTTCTTGCATTGCAACTGAAGATGACAGAAGGCAATAAAATTACATACATCGTGGCATGGCAATAATTCAGTGCATGACTGCTACAGTACTGAGCTGTTTGTAAGAAACGTAGAATGAAATGTTTTTTAAAAAAATGCTAATTTTTTTTCCTTTTTGTGTGTTTTTTTGTTTGTTTTGTTGTTGTTTTTACAGTTTACCCACACTATTTCTACCGGTGATATGCAGCATTTTCAACATTTGAAACCCCTAACCTGTTAATACTTGTTAAATGGACACTTTGAGATATTTTATTACAGAGTTTTTAATTAGCAAATAAATTCATGAGTACTATAGAGAAAATATTTTAGAATCTAAATGTTTGTTATATTTATGTGACTTCTCATTTATATAGTTACTTACCTTTTCTGTTTCTATTCAGTCTACAAATCAAATCATTGCTGATTTTTTTTATTCTAATTTTAGTCTTTCCAACTGAATGTACTGTAATGCTTGTATGTATATGTCCCTATAAGTAATATAGGGTTTTTGTAAATTATGCAATTACTGTAATTATCATTGTTTTTTAATAATGAAACTGAAGGTGAAAAGGATTTTAATACCTTTGTAAAAGTATCACGACACCAAGCAGTATATATTTTGTCTTTTGGAAATGTTAGCTTAGATCTGAAAACAAGTCCAGCTTTTTTCAGGTAAGCATCTGTTGTTGTAGAAGGTATGGTACATGCTTGTTCTTCTTTTCAGAACTGTACCTTTCCACAGAGAGGATTTGTCAAGTAGTGGGAATTTGTCCGTATTTAAAATTGTAACTTGTTTTATAAGCTGGGAAGAACTATTAACACTATGAAACACGTTTTAGAAGTGATTGACTCGGTCCTAACACTCTGCTGTATTTGTATAGCGCATCTTCACAGTGACTGAAAACAAGCCATAAACCGAGAACTGTTTTTATTTTTTCCTTAACTTGAGGAAGATAGACTTCATAATAATTCCTGGTCGTAATCCACAGGCCACAGAGGTTTTTGTCCTAAATCTTTTTGATTGAAAACACTTGTGGAAAGATGCTGGTGAAACTAGTTTTAACGGACCAATCGTGAAGCACTGCCGTCCCATGGCAAAAATGAGTAGTGAAAGATGAAGGTACAGTGGGCTGAAAACTAAAGCAGTGCAACTTCTAATAAAGGCCTTACTTTTCTTATGTAAGTCATCTTTTCTGTTTTGTAAACTTGTTCTAAAGAGTCATCTGGACTTTAATTTTGATGGTTGTAGCCATTTTGGACTGTATGAGTAGAAAATGTATCTGACACTTGTAAATGGCATATTAAAAAGCCAGCAAGAATCTGTTCAGATGGTGCATTATTTATTATGCAACAATATATATAGCATGTCTTTTTTGTTATTTTGTTTTCCACTTTTAACTTGCTTGTAAAACTGAAATTCATTGTTACTGTTCTGTTTTTCTATTAATCTTTTTGTGTATTTTCAGATTATGTAACAATATGTACAGTCTACTTTTGAACTATTTTTATCACAGTATTATTTATTGCTTTCTTTCAATAAAGTACTGATGCATTTTCCACTGCCAATAAAACACTATTGAAAAGCTGAGATCTAGTTGTATGCAGGCAGATACTTTTGCGGTGAGTGGATATTGTCAATAAAGCATCTTAATGATTGTTTGCTGCCCTGTAGATCTTGTTTCAAATGATGACTTTTCTCCAGTAGAAGAATGTTCCGTTAGATGTGATGTTTTCTTTGGAATTGTTGGAGTTCACATGCGTTAATCAGTTTCTGAAAACCAGTTTTCCGAAGAAAACTGCTTTTTTGCCTACTTATACTAGTAGTTAGAGCTATGATTTACTTTTTAAAATAGTAACAAAAACTATCACGCAACTTCAGTGTATTCTGGTCCACGTGATGAAGATTAAAGTGCTGTTCTGTATAGCAGCAACAGTTGCTTTGTTAATAAAGTAAGATTATGACCATAGCGATATTTGGGGAGAAACATAGGACTTGAAGGAACCAATACAAAACTGGGTCACAATAGGGCTGTCTATGTCAATTTTAATATATTGTAAACTGTTTCTTGTGTAGAAGAGAAGACCGAAGGATAAAGTTACAGAATAATTGAAGCAGTAGTGAAGCCTATTTCATCATGTCCTCTAGATCAACAGCAGGACGTGGAATGCACGGAATGGAGAAATACTGTGATTGATGCTTTAAACATTGTTCAATAATGCATCTCTGTTTGTCTGGCTTGTCTGTATGAGTTGCTGTCTGATCATTTGCAGCCTTTTATATTTCCAGAGAATCTATCTTTCTAGAAAAAGCTAAAAAGAAACTGCAGAAAGAGATCCTGACTCACTGTTCGGCTCAACTCCACTGTTTAGAAAAAATTGCATAGACGTTTCCGGTCACTGATGTGATAATAGGTGTTCAAAGTTGTGTATTGTTGCTTCTCAAAAGTGAAAACAACGTGGAATAGAGTTGTAAAATGTGAAAAGAAAATCCGTTTATTATTTTAAGGCTGTAAACCTTAACTGTTATGGAACAATGGAATTGACATGAGAGCTAGAATAAATGAATGAAATAGAAAAAGCTTTCACGAACTGGCAAAACTGTGTGTTGACTTCCTTCTGAATTATCCAGCAAAGCTATCTCAGAGAAATTCGGAAAGACACTTCTCACTCAATTTTAATAAGCCTCCTCAGAAAGAAAAACAACGCAAGTGCATGCGTAAAAGGCATGGATATGTTACAGTAATCTTTATTTAAAGCTTGGTTAAACATAAACTTTGTAAATTGCCAAATGTCTTTAAAGGCTTTAGTTGGAAAGAGTGCTGTAAAAATTAAAGTACGCGTTTTGTCTCCAAGAAGGAGATGGTAGAATTATCTGAGAGAACTTTAAACTTGCAATTTTTGCGTGTTTAGGGGGCAGGGGATCTCAGGACACATGTTATAACTTACTTAATCGTTCTCCTTTCAAACTGATGTAGAATTAAAAGACAAGAAGTTGCTTTTGCGTTGTCTTACGGACAGTAGTGATTTATCATGCCAAAACTCAGCAGTGCACAGGTGAAGTTGTTTAAAGTAGAATTTATGCTTGGAACTAGGTAGGCAAAGATTGGGGGGGGGAGCGGGGGGAGGATGTCAGCAAAATTAATTTTTGGGGTAAATAAAAAGTTGACACAATGTTACGTTTCAAGAGTTACATGAGTGGTATTTTTGTTGAAACTAAAGCTGTTGCTTTGCCTTGTAAGGGCAAAGTGGTGGGGGTTTTTTTACTTGATAATTCCATTTTTAGGGTTGTAGTTTTGGTGCACTGCTTAAACTCATGTTATTCTGAATTTTATTAATTTCTTTTTTTGTTAATAGTAATTTTTGCAAAAAGAAATAAGGCAATTGTAGTCTAATTTAGGTAGCAGCAACTTGTGGGTTTTATATGGCGGGTAGGAAGGGATGGGTGAAAAATGGTATAGAAGGGTGGTTGATATTCCTGCCTGTACATGGAGGGATGGGCGAAGACTCCAAACAGACGCAGCAACAGAACCAGAAGTGATGCCGAAAGGATCAAAGTTCTCTGAGCCCGCTTTCTCCTGTAGTAGACGTGTTTTTTAAGAGTAAGTTTGACCTCATTTTTAAATTGTGCTCTATTCGGATTATAGGGTAAATTACCCTATGTTTTACACAAAGGAAAAAATAATACTTGAGCCTATTATTTATACTGTGAGCTGACTACGTTTGGAGTTAGGTGACTGGAGGTAGCCATCCCACTAAGATGCGGAATTAGTAAGTTATGTTCTTCCTTCCAAAGCTTGTGAAAGCTGTTCACCTGGATGGTTACCCTTTATTGCAATTAGAGTTTGTGTATTTACTTGTAATGGTTTGGGGTTTTGGGGGGGTTTTTTTGGTGGGTTTTTTTTTTTGGCTAGGAATGTCATTCCTTGGCATCTGTTTCTGTAAACAGGCTCTTTCTTTTTTATGAAGAAATAGAGGGCGAGGGCCAACAACTAACTCCTAAAGCGTTGTGTTTTAAACCCGGCTTTGTTTTCCTTTTGGCCTCCGTTGAATTTTAGATGCCCTGTGACCGCTCCACTGTCACCCTGTAGCCCACCCTTAGAGACATGGAACCCCTTCAGCGCGGTGGCCTTCCACTTCCCAAACACGGTGGTGTGAAAGTGAGTATTTACGATATAAAAAAAAA